>MQRK01255229.1:23911-36497 GCA_001938485.1 Girardia tigrina
ATATTAGATCATTCAAAAAAGAAACATAATTTAATTTTCTAATATTTGTTCGGATTTTTCTTTTGACAGAAAAGTGATTTTTTGAAGTAGAGTAATTATGAAATCTCCAAAAAATGCAAATTTTGAAAATATCAGTTCCCTTGTTTAATGTTACCAACATTTTTTTTAAGAAATGAAAAAATTTTTACTCTTTAATTATGAAGAGATTATAATTATTTAATAAAAAATTACGAGTAACCTAACATGTCGCTATCACAAATTGGATTTAAAATTTCGATTTTTGACAAAATAATAAATATTCATCCGTGTATTCAGAAAATTATTATTATAATTTTTAATTTATTAAGCATACGTTCTTTGAAAAAATGTTTTTTGATTACCTCCCAGGATGTAAGAAATATATATTAAACATTACTTAAAATAAAAAAATCCCTTTAAAAATTTACAATTACCAACAGACCGTTAGAAAAATTTTGGTCACCGAATTATTCGAATTATTTTTTATTGATTCAAAATTCTTAATACTTTTTTAAATTTATATTTAATGTAAAAACTTTATTTGAAAATTGTCAAATCAATAAATTTTTTTATTTAACTGTTATTTTACTAATTTTTAAACTTTAATCACTGACATCTTTTTGAAAACTTTTTTTTCAAAAAACTTTCAACGAGCTAATATACAATACTGACCAAAAATCTTAGAACAAAACCAGATATATAGTTTTTATAGGCCTATTTTTATTTTGCATTGAAATACTGCAATGTACATAAATAAACTATGACTAATTGTTTGTTTTACTGCATTAATAATTATTTAGAATGCCTTGCACATAGTTCAAATATTTCTTGGTGTTAATTTTTCAATTTAAAGCGTGTTGAATACCGGTAGTAATTTTATTGTTTTTCGAGCAAAAAGGTTGAGAAACCTGTTATTTCGTTGGAGAAAAGAGGCCAAATGGTGCTGCTTAAGCAAGAAGATTATGCTTTACGACAAATTGCTTCCAGGATTGGATGCAGTTTATGTGCAGTGCCCTATAATTTGAAAAAAATTGCTGAAGTAGGGACTGTTGCTACGAAGAAAAGATGTGGAGACCTCGACAAAGTACTAGAAGAGATGATAGTATGATTAGAAGAATGTTTGTAGCGAATCCATTTTGCTCTGCTTCAGAAATTGAAGCAGATTTTCATGAAATTCGGCTATGCTGCTGAAGTATTATGCGTAGATTGCATGTAACATTTAAACTTCATGCTTATAAAGTAACCCAAAAACCCTTTTCGAGTTATAAGAGCATAACCGATCGTATTGCATTTTGAAAAAAAATATAGCCACTGGACTCAAGCTAGATGGAGAAAAGTATTATTTTCAGATGAATCTAGTTTTTCATTGTTTCAGAGTTTTAGACAACTTTCAAGGAGACGAATTGACCAAAAATTTAATGCACGATACACAAACACTACTGTTAAGTATCCATCTTTCTGCATGGTATGGGGTGCCTTTTCTGCTTTTGGCTGAGGTCCTTTGTCGTTTATACCTCCAAGGAAAACCATGAATGTCACTACTTACAAAGAGGTTTTGAAAAATAAACTGAAGCTATTTATGCAAATTCATAATTGTGACAAATTTCAGGGGTTTAAGGAAAATAGGGATTAAGGTTCTGCACTGGCCTGGAAACAGCCCAGACGTCAATCCTATCGAAAATCTTTGAATCATATCGGTCTGGTGTTTAGAAGTTATTAACGCACTTTGTCAAAATCTAATAGAATTTTTGCCGAACAGAATCCAACAGGTTTCGAAGAACAACGACAAGTCAACTAAATATTGATCATGCAGAGACAGTTTTGTATAATAGTGCTTTAATGTTTTGTATCAATTACTATCATAATTTACTTCATGTTTTGCTTGTGCAAGGTTTGCAACAATAAATTTGGTATTTATGTACTTTGTTCTAACTTTTTTGACCAGTACTATATATATGTATACATATATAAGCAATAAGTAACATGAGAACTTGTTTTTTTGATTTTTCAAGAAACAAATATTTATTTTTATCTTTTGAAGTTTCATTTGAAAATACAATATTTTGAAAAAAAACCAATTTCAATAAAATAAAATTATTAAATCAATTTTAATATCTTATATTTAAAAAAAACTGTTTTCTAATACTATCCGAACCCAAGGAATATGGCTCTTAAAACATCTGAAGTGTAGACATATTTTATAAAAGTTACACGAGATACTGTGAAATGTACTATATGTGCACAAAAAGGACGGAGTATAATATTATCTTAACCTCAAGGATCAACTACAACAATGGCTAATCATCTTAAACGTTATGAAATTTGTATTGAGTCAAAAAAGTCAACGGAAGAAAATGATGAATGCAGCAGTAACAAAAAGATGAAAATGTCTGTTTTGAATTTTGTTAAGCGAGAATCAGTGGAAGAAATTTTATCAAAATGTGCAGCTCTGGATAATATGTCTCTAAATTGTATCATTAGAGTCGATCTGTTTTCATTATTGTGGGGCGAGGGCGAGATATGCAGGTCGCATTTTTAGTTTGATCAATTTCGCCTATTGACATCCTCGTGCTTACAAAATCATACGGTACGATTTTACCTACTGGGACCCAGTACCTGGGCCGTAGATACATTCCACAACGTAGAAAGAACAAAATCCAAATACTAAAAATTTATTCTTCGTCCACAAATTTTTCAAGTAATTATAGAAAACTGTTGGGATTCTGGAAATATAAAAAAATAAAATATATAAAATTAGAGTACCTGCTGTCCTAAATAAAAATAAATCAAAAAATAAATAAATCAAATAAATAAATTAATAATCAGGACGCATAATCCCATTTTAACATTCCCTTTGTTTGAGTACATTGCTCAGGTTTATTTCAAGATTCTTTAATCTGTTTTCAAGGTTTATGAATTGATTGTTGAATTTTTCGAGTTGTTTGTTGATTTCTGTTAGAATATTTTGATTTTCGTTTGTTTCTTTTTGTTTTTTGTTGTGGATATGATTAATTTCGTGATTTGTTTCTGTGTAAATTTTGTCTGCCAGTGATGCTAGATCTTCTCTGGATTCTGTTATTGTTGTTGCGAGTTGTACTCTGATGTTAGATGGTAATGCTCTTAAAAAGAAGGTTTTAGTTGTTTCTGAGTTTTCTTCGATTTGATTTAATTTTTGTTTTAGGGCTTTGTATAATTCCGAAGGTTTGCGGTCTCCTACATGCGTGTCTTCAATGCAATCGTTTAGAATGTTTCTGTTTGTGTTTGTAAATTTTTCGCAGAGTGCTCTTTTTAATGTTTCCAGGGGATTTTTAATTGTTGTTAGTTTTCCTATTTCGTCTGATATTTGTTTTTTTTATTTTTGAGGGTAATTTTGTGATGATTGCGCTGCATATGTCGTATACATTGTATATGTTTTCTAAATGTGTGATGGAAATTGTGGTATTAAACCATGTTATCGGTGAGTTGTTGTCATCAATGAAATAGTCTGGTATGTGTATGCTTTTGTTGTAACTTTGTTTATATTTATTTTCGTAAGTTGAATTGTTGTTGGTGTTATCATATGATTTGTTCTGTGATGGTGATGATTCTTGGTTGTTTGCTTTTAAAGGGATATGTTTTTGGATTGTTGTATTTGTTTTTTTTGTATTTTCTTGATCTTAGCATTGTTGTTGTGTATAATGTGTTATGTGTGAGTGTGTGATGTTGTTCTTATGTTAAGTTGTGTTGTGTTGTGATCTTTTGTGTAGTGGATTCACTCTTTTTTCTGATACCAGTTTGTAAAGGCAACCTGAAATACAATGACTAAGAATTTGAAATTGCCTTTACAATTATAGGAAAATTATGAATAAAAAGGCGAAACAATTAACGAAGGTAATTATTTAACAACAACAATACTAAATATTTGTAAAATAATACCTTTTACAACTCAGTCCCCAAATCAAACTACGTACAACAAAGGTTCAGGATATAGTCACAATAACATTGATAAGTGATTTTTCTAAAACTAGATAGGATATATGTTTCGTTTGACAAAAATATATTCGATAAATTTTTAGTTTATCAAGTGAAATATTTTTCAATGTTGATGGATGAAAATATCATTCATAAAAGTATTCAGGACTGCTTTCAACCAAGAATAATTCGCCAATAAATGAATTTGTTCGTCGTAAAAAATAACAGTGTCGTAATTGAATAAAATAATAAAAAAAATATTGTCCGTATAAAATCAGGATTATAATTTATAATTTAATTTTGTAATTTCTGCAATCAATATTTTTTATTGATTGCATTTTTAATTTAATTTTTAATTTTTCCTGCGATACCGCATTATAATATATATTGCCAATTTTTGACATTATTTGCCATCATTTGGTCGTCTTTCATTTATCTTTCCTTTTAATCCGAATTATTTTTCCACAAATGCGATTGTGAAATCTTCAACAAGATCGTCCGCTGTCTTTAAGTCACAAAAAAATATATACAAAAAAAATATATAAAAAATCATGAAATGCCAAAAAAAATATCACGCCAAAAAATAAAAGTAAATAAATAAATAAAGATGATTTACAACACGAACAACACCAAATACAAAAAAATAATAACACACGCCCAAAAGAAAACATTCAAAAGTAAATATATGAAATCAGTAGGGCACTACAAATTCCACTTTGCCTTTGAAAAAACTGCTGACTCCTTGTTGGTCAAGTTGTCTGCATGGGTTGCAGAAGGCAGTTGCAACTTCTTCATCTCATTCCAACCAGGTAAAAAGTTTATACCAAGCAGAAAGAAATCGCCGTATGTCCTCCGATATAAGGAAAGTAGCAGTACTTGGCTGATTAAGTTCTCTGTGTAGAATAGGTGGATGGCCTTTTGTCTTTTCATAGGAGGTTCTGTGACAATCTCCAACTTCTCGGTTGACCAACTTGAAGAACAGCTGGAAATCACCTCGTGGCCGTCTTGGGTATTTCCTGTTGTTGGGGTTGGATGGAAGTCAGTGATGAAAGTCGAATGACCGATTGAAGCACTCTTGAAAAAAGTTTCCATTTGGCTCATACTCTAAAAAATAAATTAAAGTAAAATCAAAATGTATAACTGTATCGGAGTAGTTTTTAAAATGACTAATTTGCATCATAATAGATTAGAGGTATAAATCACAGAACATAAATTGGTGAACTCTTTTAAAATTACACAAAATGTATTTTTTTGACCAAAGTCACAACTTTTTTTAACTTTTTACAACATCAAAAAAGCCAAATTAAAGTGTTCAAACAAAAAAGCAATTTTCTTTTTACATAATAATTTTTAATAACATACAGTTTAACGGATAATAATAATAATAATTTCACAAAAACTTTTTCTTTAAAATCACAATTTTATATATATATATACAATTACAGTTTTTTAAGTAAAATTGTTAATTTCCATCAATAATTCGCTTACTCTTTTTGTTTAATTTGCAAATGTTACCGACTTAACTAAATTACAAAACAGTACTGAATATGCTGTACTAACGGGAAAAGTCTATATTTAAAATGGTAAAATGAGTGATAATTCGAAAAGGTTATGCAAATTATTAGGGGGGCGAAAAGATACTCTCGCCCCTAAAAATAATATTGGGGGGGGCATTGGCCCCTTCGCCCTCCCCCCAAGATCGACGCCACTGAAGTGTATGTCGAACAGTCAAATTGTAAAGGGTTATGTTCAAAGTCGCAAATTTACTATGCCTAACAGCAGAGATGCTGTATTAAAAATGATTTACAAATTTTCTGAAGAAAAAAAGCGGAAATATCAGCAGAGATATGTGTGAAATAAAAAATGGTCAAAGATATTCAATCACTGCGGACGAGTGGACTGATGTCAGGATGAAAAGATATTTGAATGTTACATTGGAGTTAGCTCATAAGCAAGTTGTTTTGGGTTTGGTCCTCTTAGTTGGTAGCTGTACATCTGAAAAGAATGAAGAATTATTATGTGAGAAGTTACATGAGTTTAGTATTGATTTTAGCAAACATATTGTGGCTTCCACGCATTATGGGGCCAAAGTTATGGTTAAGTATTGACAAATTTTATCGGCCGAGTCACAATGTTGCTATAACCTGCAATTCACTTGTCAGTTTTGGACACTTTTTACAAATCACGTAATGTCAATGATAAGGAACAAAGCACAGATAATGAAAGTTCTGACGAGTCAGAAAATAATAACTTAGACAGTGATAATGATGATTTTTTGTAGATGCTAACATTCAAAATGAAGCTCCTGCACTTCAACCTAATTATTTTAAAGCAATAAATGAAATAAGACGTTGTGAGGAATGTTTTGAATTGTGTGTTGACATTGTGCATGCTGTATGTTGATTCGGATTGCGCCTCTCCTACACAGATGGATGATTGGTATTTTCTTTGATTCTTACTAATTAAATTTAATTTAATTTTAAAGTAAAAAGATTTAAAATAATTTTTGAATGTATTATTTATTTTTTAATGTAATTTAAAATTTTAATATATTAATTTAATATGTTCTTTTTAAAAAATGTTTAGATTTAATTTTAACCAATTAGATTCTTTATATTTAATAATTTTTATTAACAGATTTTGATTTATTGAAAATAATTAGTATGAACTCAGAAAAATATTGATCAAGAGAGATGTAAAATAGTGAATGCGCTTTTGATATTAATAAAGGATGTAAAACTCATATTGAGGTTGTTAATATGGCGACCACAGCTCATGTGAAACAACGAACATTATGGGACACGAAAAATTTGATGGATCCGAGTCGAAATTATATGACTTCATAAAAAATTTCGAACGTTATGCGGATATTATGGGTATAACAGAAGATAGAAGATTAGTGATGGGGACGATCTTCATGACTCCATCAGCAATCACAAAATTTTCAGAAGCAGATGGAAATACGTATAAAGAAAAGCTTAAAACGGCATTTGCGAAAGAAAAATCTCTGCTTGACACAATAAATGATATTTTAAATCTCCGGTGGGGATCTTCAGATCCAGAAGAAAAGTTCAAAAAAGTCGAAAAATTAGTAACGATATTAACAGAAAGTAAACTTTCTAAGAAAAAGCTGCTCAACCTTGTTTGCATGAATATGGTTGACGATTATGAGGTGAAAGGAGAATTGAAATTGAGAGGAGCTACCGAAACAAAGGACATAAAAGATGTAGTTTCAAATATGTATGAACTACGCAAAATGGAAAAAAGAAGAAACAGTTGCGGCATACAATACGATAGGTAAACATGATGAATGGAAAACGGTGGGCAAACGTAAACCACACTATATAGAACGCAACCAACAAAGAAATATCGAAAATAGGTACACTAATCAAAGAAATAATGAATACAAACCGAGAAATAACTATTCAAAAGTTGTAAAATGCTGGGTATGCCACGAAGAAGGACACATCAGAAGAAACTGCCCAAATATAAAGTGTTCTTATTGCAATAAAAATGGCCATATCAGGACGCAATGCTACATGAACAAGAATAGATTTAAAGAAAGAGACCAATATGCCAGGAAAAATGAATGGCAAAGAACAAATAACCAACAAAATCAACAGAGGTATCAAAATCGAAGATATGATATTGCAGAAATGCATGATAAAAACGATTACAACGAATATGAAGAAACACGATCAAATGAAGGAAACTCGAGGCAAAGAATGTTTACAGACAATAGACAAGTATACGACAAAGACCAGGGAAACGAGGATGCGTGATCACAAGGAGAGGTGATCAGTGTGCTTCACTAAAAGTAAGAATGTGTGTGTATGTGATTGTGTATGTAATTGTATGTATGACTGTATGTGTGATTATGTGTTGGAATATACCCTTCTTGAAGTTTGTGAATTAGATTGTTGGAAAGAAGAAGTTGAAACATTCCTTAAGGAAAACTTCCTTAACGAAACACAAAATAGAAACTCGTGGAGAACCAGTCTTAGTGAAGTCTTATCGACTACCACAACATTTTGAAGACAAACTAGATGATGTCATTAGAAATTCTAAAGAAAACGGTATTATTGAAAAGTGTAGTTCTCCATGGAACTTCCCTCTGGTGTGTGTATGGAAAAAAGAGAAACAAAACATCCGAGTATGTATCGATTTTCGATAGTTAAATAAAATTACGGTAAGACCGGCATTTCCCATGCCAAATGTGGATGACATGTTAAACACGTTGAATGGAGCAAAATATTTTAGTATAATCGATCTGGGAAAGACATATTATCAAGTTGAATTAGAAGAAGATTCAAAGATTAAAACTGCGTTTTCAACAAAGAATGGTCAATATTGTTTTAAAAGAATGCCTTTTGGAATTGCAGCGGCTCCAGCTACCTGTCAAGAATTAATGGTGAAAGTTCTAGGAGATTTGAATTGGAAATAAGCAGTCGTATATTTGGATGATATTTTGATTTTTGCAAAAGATAGAGAAGAACATCTTCAAAGAATACATAACGTATTTGAGTAAATTAAAGAATCCGGCTTGAGAATAAATCCAGAGAAATGTCAATTCCTAGTAGAAAAAACGAAATTTTTAGGATATGTCATAAGTAAAGAAGATATTGAGACAGATAAAACAAAGATTAATGCAATTAGAAAATTTCAAAACCGATGGGTGTATCGAACATTTAAGAAGCTTTTTGGGTTTGACAAATTACTACAGGAAATTCATAAAGGATTACGCTAGATATGCAAAGGTTTTAGAAGGCTTATGTGGTAAGAGCAAAGATAAAAAACTTATTTGGACTGAAGAATGTGATGAAGCTTTTCAAAAATTAAAAGAAAGAAGTATTAAGAGACCAATTTTGGCATACCCTGATTTTTCAAAAGACTTTATACTCGATACGGATGCAAGTTTTGATACAATAGGAGCGGTGCTATCACAGAAGGACATATGTGGAAGAGAAAGAGTAATAACATACGGTTCCAATAAAATGAATAAACATGAACTTGGTTATTGCATTACAAGGAAAGAACTGCTTGCAATTTATTATTTCACTCAACATTTTAAACATTTTTTGTATGGGAAAAGATTATTGTTAAGAATGGATCATAAAGCTATCACTTTTATTATGACTACGAAAAACGCTATTACACCACAGTTTCAATCCTGGATAAATTTTCTTAGTTGTTTTGACATGAAAATAGAATATCGGAAAGGTGAGAAACATTCAAATGCTGACGCGATGTCTAGAAATTCTTGCGAATTGTGTAGTCAATGTCAGACGATGCATGAAGAAGCCAAGAAAGGAAAGATCAAGACGAGAATTCTTGCATTGAACGAAGAGTCAGAGAGTTTCAAATGGCAAAAGAATAATGAAGAAATAAAACAAATTGTTGAAGATATCAGAAAAAGGAAAACGAGGAAATGGACACTAAAAATGACATCGTGGCAACTCAGGACAATAAATACTGGATCCCAAAAGAAAAACGAACAGATTTTATTGAAGAGATGCACAAGCTGTTATGCCATGCTGATAGTAAAAAAGTCTATAACTATCTTCGAGAAGATTTTGACATGGAAAATATGAGAAATTTCATTAAAGAAATAGTCCAAAGTTGTTTAAATTGTCAAAAAAGAAAGACATTAACAGCGAAAACGAAAGAAAAACATATAGAAGTTGTCGGCAGATGAACCTTTCCAGAAAATATACATGGACTTCTGTGGACCATTCAAAAGAAACATAAATGGATACCAATACGTACTTGCAATAGTAAACCAATTCAGTAGATACATTAGCCTGAATGCAGTCAAGATGAAAAAAACAGTTTGTAGAGTGATATTGGACAGATGGATATGGAAATTTGGACCTCCAAAAGAAATACATGTTGATAGAGGAAAAACATTTGAATCGACTAAGTTCAAATATACAGTTAAAAGGTTCAAAGTCGAGATAATCTATTTAAGTCCATATCATCATAATACAAATGGGATGGTGGAAAGACAATTTCGAACAATCAGAGATGCTATAAATATTAGAATGAAGGACGGAAACCACAGAGATTGGACAGAAGTTTTGTCGGAAATAGAATTTATGTTGAATAGTACAGTTCAAGCTACGACAGGTGTTTCACCGGCTGAAATAATATTTAGGAGACGATTAAGACATTGGTGGAAGAACAATAAAGAAACTAACGGAAACCAAGTTAATGTCGAACAAAATGTGGAGACAAGAAGAGTATTTGAAGTTGAAGACAGAGTGTTGATAAAAAAGAAAATATATCAAAAGAAGATAACCGTTACATGGGTCCGGCAATTGTGTTGAAACGAAATCACGAAAGGAGTTACGAGTTACAGCTCGAAGATGGTAGAACTTTGATTAGAAATGTTGAATGGCTAAAGCCATTTAAACCGAAGGGAATGTGAGGAATGTTTTGAATTATGTGTTGATATTGTGCATGTTGTATGTTGATTCGGATTGTGCCTCTCCTACACAGATTGATGATTGGTATTTTCTTTGATTCTTACTAATTAAAAATAATTTAATTTAATTTTAAAGTAAAAAGATTTAAAATAATTTTTGAATGAATTATTTATTTTTTTAATGTAATTTAAAATTTTAATATATTAATTTAATATGTTCTTTTTAAAAAAAATGTTTAGATTTAATTTTAACCAATTAGATTCTTTATAATTAATAATTTTTATTAACAGATTTTGATTTATTGAAAATAATTAGCACGAACTCAGAAATATATTGATCAAGAGAGATGTAAAATAGTGAATGCGCTTGTGATATTAATAAAGGTTGTAAAACTCATATTGAGGTTGCTAATAGACGTGTTATAATATTTTTAAAAAATCCGTTTTTAGAAAGGACACATAACTAAAAAACTTAAATGACGGAGTAGGAAACCCCCTGAATCTATTACTTGATGTGAAAACACGTTTGAGTAGTTTTGAAATTCAAATAGAACGATTTATATTGCTTATTGATTCTGTGAACAAACCTTTACAAAAACTAGGGCTTGATTTATTCCCCTCTGAAAATTTACTTTGCATTAAAGAAATGCATGATGTTCTTGAACCAACCAAACTAGTAGTTACTCAGTTGAGTAAAATTTCTTGAAATTTAATAGTAGCAGAAGCAACGATTCGGTATGTAATTAATAAATTTAAATCTACTGGGACAGGAATTTCTCGAAAGTTGGGGGAAAACCTCAAAACACGCATTGATCAGAGAAGAAAGAAACAATTTATTTCAACATTAATGTTTCTACAAAATGGTTGCTACCCCAAACCAAATACGGCTTTTCAATGCTCAACTAAAGCACAAATCAAGCAGTGTATAGTTAGCTTGAATAGTAGACTCTTTAATGGTAGTGAAGTGATAGTTGAACATACAGTCAAACCTCTTTCTTTACCACCCTCATAAATTTACCATATTTTCTTTGAATAGAAACGTTTTTATTTGACGAAAAAAGTCTTAAAAATTCAAAATAATAACTGATTATTTTAAATAAATTTTGTTTGAATTTTAAATAAAGACTATTTGGATTTATTCGTTTTGTGTACTCTTATAATACATTATTAAGTTAAAAATAAAGATGATCTTAATTTATAATAATTGTCCATGTCACAAACTGTCATATACACAAAATAAATAAAAATTATACTTTCACCAAACAATTCTCTATATATTACATAACCTATAATATCTCAATAATTTACCCCCCTTCAAAATTTACCACATTTTTTCGAATTCTTGAAATTGGCAAATTACAGAGGGTTGACTGTACTACACTTGCTGACACAGATCCTGATGTAAAAATGATGGAAGAGCCAAATTATATCGAAAATGTACAAAATTTTATTAATACTTTCAAAAACCCGAAACAACGACAGCTATTCCAATTGAGAAAGACCTACAACTTTTGGAAAGTATAAAATCAGAAAGACTTGAATTAATTTACCAAGCTATGCTGACAGTTAAACCCACAACTTCTGCATCAGAAAGGATTTTCTCTACAGGTGGTAATTTGCAACAAAATTAAGAAACAAAATAAGTGGCAAAATACTGGATTGTCTTGTTCCATGAAATATTATTTTTTATATAATATACCTTCTGAATAAAACCATTACAATTTTTTTAATATTTAGCCTTTTGTTTCAAATTTAATTTTATATTTTATTTAATTATATTACACCAATCTTGTACGACAAACTCTGAAACTCAGAAGAAAAATAAGTGTATGATTTTTTCTACCTGCATGACCATGCTCCAATTCCCACCAGGAGCTAATCAATGGCAGCCATTCAAAGTTGTGGTTTTAAAGTGTTTCCACACCCCCTATGGTCCTGACCTGAATCCCTCTGATTTTTTCTTACCTCAACTATCTCAAACAATACATAAGAGGTCTCCGTTTTTCATCCAAAGAAGATTTGCAGCATGCAGTCAGAGAATGTCTGGGAGAAAAATCGCCAATTTTCAAAGAAAATGCCTTCATTGAGTTAGCAATGCGATGGAAAAAAATTGTGGACCTTTTTGTAACTTATCTGAAAAAACAATAACCTATATGGTTTGGTTCTTATAAAGAATATATATATATATATATA
>MQRK01255234.1:0-16874 GCA_001938485.1 Girardia tigrina
AGATGATTTCAACATGAAAGATATGAGAGAATGGATTACAACTCCTACAGATCACCAAACACTCCTGATCAGCTTCCTTTAATAAATGCTGTTCTTTGAATGATGTTTTAGTGCTTTATTCGTGTCCACCAAGCTAGACTTAACAAAATGTAATTATCATATTGGATCCACTTTTAATTACAAGTGTCGATTCAATTCAAAAAATGATCACATTTATTAAAGAAAGTATCATCAAGCAAGGATCGAAACACTGTTTTTCTGCTTTGCATTTAACTCCTGTAAAATCCACTTATCCAAAATTTTTATTTTATCAATTTGAACCAAGTGATTCAATATTGTTGCCTTTGTAACAACAAGCGTTAATGACAAATCATGATCACTTTGTGATAGATCTGACTCTAAAGTTACCATCAGTTCGTCATTGTTTACCTGCAATCGTAGGTGACCCTGAAATTCATTATTGAATATAAAACTATTTTTCACGAACTTCGTGAATCAATTTAAAACTGTCTGCTTCGTAGTAGCATTGTATCCGAATACACTATTAATGTTTTGCATTGTTTTTGAGGCTGAGTTTCCACGTAGGAACTCTTACTTTATAATAGTTTGAATTTCTGCCTTTTCTATAATTGAAAATACTGATTATTAAAACAATTTATCAATAATTTAAATTAACTTTTAATGGTGGGTTCAAAAGCCAAATTTTGTAACAATCAAACAAAAAACTTAACGACAAAATGTTAGGTCATTGTCATATTAAACAATTTAAATTTATTGTAATCATACCTACAAATCTCATACTTAACACCCTAATATAAATAATCATGAAAATGTCAAATGTAGATTATACAATAAGTAGATTATACAATCTCAAAAAAGGTACAAAAATATCTATAAAATATTTAAAACACTTACAAAATATAAACAATCATTTTTTAAATATTTATATGAATCATATATGACTATTACAATTGCATATTTGAAAAATTAATATATTTATTTTTCTATAATATGTTATTTAATTAGAAATTTGATAATCATCAAAAATTAAATATCAAAAGTTATTATTCTTAAAAATGAAGAATTGTTTTTATTAAAAATTAATTAAAAGAAAAATACACTTAAAAAAATATGATATAAATGGAAATAAGATTTTTAAAATGCAAAAACCTTTTATTAACTTTAAAGATTTCTTTAGTAAGGCGAAATCTAAGATTAAATATTTTTATTTAGTTTTTAAATTTTTTTATGTAAATTATAATCCTTTTAAAAGAATGAAACCTCATTGTTATTAATTAATTATTAATTTAAATATTTAAAAAATGATGACAAGGAATTTTTAAAAAACAAAAAACGATCATCAGAATTTATTGTGATTAATTTCGACGGATCGACCGTCATCATCAGACTGAATTAACAATGATATACTCGCGTTTATATATCAAAGCAATGTTTATGTAATCATTATGTCATTTAAATCATGAAANTACTTTCAATAAAGTTGAAGAGGATGGTGTTTGGACATTGATTTTAGGATCAAAAGATTTGATCAACAATGCTTCACACATCACCCTCTCCCAGTAATTATCAAATTGTGAACACAAAATATTAAAATTACTTATTTTAACTTTACTATTCAAACAGTTCTTCTTATTACAATCTTCAATATTACAATCACTTTCCCTGTGACTATGTTCCTGAATCCGTTTACAGAGATGACGACAAGTCTCTCCGATGTATATGGCGTCACACCCATTACATTTATATTGATAAACTAAATTGGAACATAACCCATTTGGAGTGATAGATTTAATATTAAACAAACTTCCTATCTTACATGATCTAGATACAATTTTTAAATTCTTTTAAAAAAACCCTATCGTCTTTTGTTTCGTTGCATTTATAGCAAATTCCACTTCCGGTAATATTTCTGTCCAACATATAGCATTTCTTTCTTTCAAACTTGCCTGTATGAATTCTCGTATTGTCCTAAACTACCTTTCAATTATCTCATTTATGTTATGGTGATATGGGCTAGAGAAAATCAATTCGATACCTTTTGCTTCCAACATTACTTTTACTTTTTTCGCTTCGAAATATTTCCCACAGTCTACGTGGATCTCTTTTGGTGCTCCAAATTTTAATATCCATTTCTGTAATATCATTTGTACTGTTGTCTCTTCATCTTGTCTTTTAATTGCTGTCAAGCTCATGTATTTATTGAAATGGTTAATTATTTCCAAGATGTATCTTTCTTTTCTTACTGTCTCATTCCATGGTCCGCAGATGTCAATATAAACTTTCTCAAATATTTCTGATGTTGTTATTTTTATGTTTTCTTCATTTGTCTTTGTTGTTATTGTCTTGGTTCGTGGACACTCCCTGTATGATCCTACCACCTCTTTTACTGTTTTCTTTTTTTCTTCCATGTCAAACTTGTCCCTCAGATATTCGTATACTTTTCTGGCTCCCGCATGGCACATTAATCTATGAGTTTGTATGATAAGATCGCTTCTTTTTTCTTTTGGTATCCATTCTTTCATACCCGCTCTGGCTTGACTCCTCGTAGTCACTGCTAATAATCTCGTCTTTTTTTCTTTTTTCGCTTATTCGTGTTCCATTTGGCATTTTATGTATGTATCGCAATTCTGTCTTGATAACATATCAGCGTTGCCGTGCAGCACTCCCTTTCTATATTCCACATAAAAATTATACATTTTACTTTTTATATTAAAACTCTCAAAAAAATTTTATTAGCAATTTAATTGATCTTCTTAATTTTAGTGATTTTATTTATTTCAAACGTTACATATTTAATTATATAAAAATTTTAATTTGTTCATATTTAATATAACCTTACAAAAATTTTCATAGCATTTTGAATTCCTAACAGTCTTCTTTCCGGTATTTTTGCGATAGAGGTCTCGCAATCAACTGATCCGAATTGCTGGTTATGGTCGCCATATTGGGTTCGTGATTAAAATCCAGTCATTATTCGCAAACTTTATTTCTAATACAAATTTCATTATTCAAACAAATTTATGAGGAACAATATTTCAGTTACATAAACCAGATTTTAAAATTCTAAATATAAAAAAATATCGATGCATATATAATGTATGTATATATGTTATTTTATTCAATTTTGCACAAATCATATTTGGTTTTTGTTTTATTAATTTTTGCAAAGTTTATTAATTGAAATATAAATTTAGATCTTTAAAAATATTTTAATGGACATGTCCTGTAAAAATTCAATTCCTAAATATTTTTTTCTTTAATTTTAAATCATTCAATTATAAATTTTTTTTTAATAAAACTTTCCATTGACAATTAAATTCAATAATAATTATGATTTTTATTTTAAATAGTGTTATAAGATATATCAAAATCTTATTTACAATATTCTTTAACTCCGAAGTTGTTATTTTAATTGTGATTTTTAAAACCTTATTTTTATAAAAAGTTATTTCAATTTAATTAGTAAAAATATTACCTATAAACCATAATTTTTTTATGAAACCTTATTTCATTTTAATTAGTAAAAATATTGTCAATAAACTTAATTTTTTTATAAAAAGTTATTTCATTTTAATTAGTAGAACGTTATTTTTAATTTATCTAAAATATAAATATGATTTTTAATTTAAAAATATCAAAAATTTACGGTTCACCAAGGAGAACCCTTAACAGTTTTCATTGGTTGATTAGCAAATTTTTATATTCTTTACTGGATTTGACTGTATTTTCATAAAAGCATATTATTTTTAAAGGTGATTAATCCCTAAAGGTTTTCAACTATGCTGAATTCAAAAATGATTATTTCAGCAACTAATTCGGAAACCTTTTTATAAATATAAATAACTTTTAAATGAACAGGTAAATTAAAAATTCGCAAAATATAAAAAATTTTGGTGCGTGACATTTTTTCAAAGTTTAGGGCTATGAACCACATTAACTGACTCACTATACCAAAGTTCATCGTTTTATGAAATGAGAATTTTTCGTTCGTTAAAAAATTTTTATAGTTATATCCTTATTGTTTAATTATTTTCATTATTCATTATTTCAAATTTTACTAATGAATAATATTAATGTTTTTATATGTTTTTATAATATAATTAGTATATATTTAAAATAATAATAATATTTTATTGTAAATCCTTGTTTTGATAAAATTTATTCAATTTTATGTATTTTTCATCATCTCAATTATCTTCATCTTTATATAATTGTTACCATTGTAATTATACCCATCTTTGGCGCCTTTATAATTTTATCAAATTCATTTTGAATGAGTATTTGTTTCTTCAGCAGTTTTTGTAGCTTGTTTGTAGTAAATAAATTTCAATATTTACTTAACAGAGGATTTTATTTGTAGATAATGTATTATTTTCAATGAAGTAAAGATCATAATAATCTTATTATTTTTAATGAAATTAAACTTTGACAGGAATCTTGAATAGATGAATGATGCTTCTTAACTCTCCAGTTTCATAAATTTCTATTATAAATTATACAAACAGAAAATTATGTACTTAGTGAAATTTAAATACAGCCGAACACTAAAGAAAAATGAATGAAAATCAATATTAGAAACGACAGGAAAATGAGTTCTTAACTAAGTTCTAAACTAAGCTTATCTATATTTAAGAATATTGTTGTCAATAAGGGTCATTTCAACAGAAAATAGTTTTAGCAGACTATACAGTCTTGAATAATATTTTTCAAAGTATCTAAAAAGGTTTAAGTTTTTTTTGAAATCTAATATTTCCATTTTGTCTGAAATTATAGAAAAGTGTTATAAAAGTTGTCTTGTCCGATCGTTTTTTTTTATATCTAAAATAAACGTATTGCTATTTTTATCTATATTTTATTAATATCTAAAATAAACTAAGTTACATTTATATCTATATTTTATTTCATTTTTTGTAATGAATGCCGTCAAGTTTTGTTATTGAATAGTTTTCTGTGTATTTTTATTCTTTTATGTAGTGGTCATTTTTATTATTGTATTATTTTTTTATTTGATAATTTGATTGAAGTAAGAAAAATCCAATTTTTATATAATGAAGAAGAATCCAATAGAAAATACGAAAATAAAAAGAAGATAAAAAGGAAAGAAACTAAATTAAACTAAAAATAAAAACAAAAAAATCAATAAAATATTCAATCAGATTATATAATTAGTAATCGCTGATAATTATAGTGTATTGCTCTATTCTATTATTTTTTGGGGGACTATCTACTCATTATCACGTTATTTTTACTAGCCTGATGATTTATCTAATTGAAATTACAAGTTTCCATTACAAGCTATAAGAAGAAAGAAGAAATACCAGGCCGAATAAACATTGACATTATTACTATTCCTAATATCGTATATTGAGGTTTTATTAAGTATTTGTTTATTCTTGCTTATTTTGTGTAATTATCTGTTTTCATAATTAAATATATATTTAAATAGCATATTTTTACTATTTTTATTAATACAACTTTTAAAAGTACTTTCATCAATAAATAATTTTTATTTGCGAAACTACTTTTATTACAAAAGTTATTTGTATTTTCGATTGGGATATAAAATAAATTAGCTATAGCGTAAGGGTTCCATTTCGTGATACGAATTTGAGCTTGATAATCATCATTTGTGGCCCTAATGAGGACCAAATTTCTTTCTATTTTTAATTTCAATTTTTTTTGTTTCAGAAATCATATAGAAAACTTGATATTTCCACACATATAGACATTTCCACATATTCTTTAAAGCTCAAAGTGACCACCATTAAATAACGAAACATACTAAAAGTAATATAAGCTTCATATTTCAATGATAACTTCTTCACAAGAGACGATGATTCGGATGTATCTTTTAATAAAGGATTAATCAAGTCTAGAAACCAAACCTGGGTTTTTAACCGAACAAAGTAAAACTTTCTGATAGATATTGTACAGTGTCATCTCAAAGATCGATGTTTTATAATCCACCAATAACAATTCTTGTTCAACATCGATTAAATTAATCATTTTCGATGCTTTATTCAAAAAGAAATCAGGGAGAAACTGGTATTGATCTTGTGGTTTAGAGTGACCAAAAAAATTCAACCAAAAATAATTTTAAATTTTCAAATTCTTTATTCATTTTTAAAAAAAACTCTGCATAATTACCGCATTTACAATTCCTGTTATATTAACAAAGATAATTTAATTAAAGTTAAGTTGCAATTCAAAATTACAATCTGATATACAAAAGAATTAATTTCAATTTAACTTTTTTTATATATTTTTTAATTTGAAACTGTCGAAGAGTCCAGAATTTAAACTCTTAATTTTTTAACAACATTTTCCACTAGTTTTGTTAATCAAAGTTTATCTACAGTAAGTAATTTTCAATTTATTTGACTTTGAATCGTAAAAACAGTGGTGGCTAAGGTGGTTAGCCACCCCCTCTTGTTTCTTGTTATAAAAAATTGGTTTAACCTTTTTGCATCATAAATAAACGAGCAAAAAAGGAATACAGTAAAGTGTACTAAGCAACTTCGTTTTATTGTTTACAGAAATATTGATTCAAGACAAGAAATAAACATTAACTTCACTATGGAATCCTAAAAGAAAACCAATTATGCTAAGTATGTGATTATCACAATGGTCGATTTTACTAAATGACAAACCTAAGCAACTACTTAGGGGCGCCAATCAAAGAAGGATCCTTAATTTTCTTTGGCATATTTTATTACATATAAGTAGCTACTCTTTGGAACGCAGTTTTTCATTTTTGAAAAGATTAAAAACATATTTACGATCAACTATAAAAGAACAATGCCTAAATGTATTATCGATTTTATCTTTTGAAACAGATTTTACGTTAAATTTAGATTATTCCGATATAATTGATGACTTTGCTGAAACAAAATCAAGACGAAAATTTTAATATGTTATAGAATGTAAAGGAAAAGCAAATATTATTTCAAATAAATTAACAAAGACAACCAACAAATAATTAGTTTTTCCATTCTTTTTATTAGTTTACTTTCTATATATGTATATATGCCCTATACACCAGCAGAACAATACAAAACAAGATCATAAACATTACTGAAAATCTTATTCGTGACTTTTCTATTATAAGTGTCGAAAGGTTTGTTCACATTTTTCATTAATTGCAGATGAGACAAACTCACATGGTCGAGAAATTATTTCAGTATGTATTCGTCTACTTGACGCATTTCAAAAAAGCCCAAAAAGATGGCATTAGTAATGCGATTGGTGGAGACCGAGAGAATTGCAGGAGAGTCTATTGCACTATCTATCAGAAATGCATTGGAAGAAGAAAGAATTAACATCAAGGATTGTAAAGGACAAGAATATGATACAACGGCACCTATGAGTTCGGACAGAAATGGGGTTAAAACTTTATTTAAAAAATGGGCACCATTTGTGACTACCAAGGATATGTTCTTCACTCTGGAAATCTAACAATTTGCCATGGATGTGACATTTTGTTTATTAGAAATATTATGGATTCTTGTCAACAACTGCTATCTTTTTTCGATTAATCACCAAAGAGCCAAAGCTTTCTCCAACGGGTTATTTCTGATGACGCACCGAAGTCAAATAAGACAAACTTGAAAAACCTTTGCAAAACAAGATAGCTTTAGAGTTACAGCACATTTAATACCATTGAAGAACTTTACATTAACATTATTCGCACTCTTGATGAAATCATAACCCCTTCTAATGACCACGATCTATATGATAATATTAAAGCAGAAGCATGGAATAGGGATTCTCAAACTAGTTCTAAAGCCAATTGATTACTACATACATTTATTAACTCCGACCACATTGACAATTTTGTTGCGCAAAGGAGGGTTTGGAGCCAATGAAACCAATTTTATCATGTCTTCAGGGTGAATTAATGGAGGTTTATCTGACCTTTAAAAAAGTATCACAAATTTCTTCTTTTTATTCCACACTCCATGCAAATGCTGACGACTGGTTTTCCAGAATTTATCCAAACACATTGTGCAGTCTGTTAATTCTACTCAAAAAGTACAAGGTTTTGTAATCGTCAAATTCATCGTTTAAATACACCTGCTATTTCTCCTTTTGAATACTACAAGCTCAGCGTAGCTATTCAATTCCTCGAGAAGGTTTCATTTGAATTAGCTGCACGTTTTACAGAAGATAAAAGAGCACATTATGAGCTATGTACTTTTATTCCAGAAATTATTGTCACCAAAGACAATGATGAGTTGCAAATTTTATCAAAACAACAAGTGGCTAAGTGGTATCATATTCTTCCAAACCCGTCTACTCTAAATAATGAGTTACAAGGATGGAAACATTTGGGTGTGGAGAACAAAATTTCTGGAATAGCAATCACTCAACTTCTTCAAAAATACGTTGACTCTGCATTCTTCCCAAATATTCGTGATCTATTCTTCATTCTTGAAGTTTTTCCAATTAGGAGTTGTGAGGCGTACGTCACATTCACTCATGTCTATGAACAACAATGGCAACTGACAGACAGTCTGATTTGTAAGTGATTGGAATGCACCATAATATTCCATCAACTTATGTCTCAACGGAACAAATTACAGATATGTTCATAGCGTTACATATACGTAAGATGCAAGCACAATCACTTATTATGACTGAGTTTTCTAGTTTTTATTTTGCATGTGCTTCTATGAATAGAATGTGTGATTTGGAGTATTTTTATCTATGAAACAGAATATACTCTTAAATTCGTAAAAATAAATGCTAAAATATTTTAACTTGAAAAAAATTGTTTCAAATCGTGGCCACCTCCCCTTTCAAAATCCTGGATCCGCACTGTTACAAATCAATATTTAATTTTATTATTTGTGACATCAAGGTTTTTATCATGGTTATTGCTAGGAATTTTTAATGAAATGTTTTTAAAAGTTTTGAAATAATAATGGAATTCAAAGTATCATTTTAAAATCAAACAAAAATCAATAACTAAATAAAGTTATATTAACTAAAATTTCGTAAATTTAAATTAAAAAAATGAAATTATTTAATTGTCAGAAATTAAAAAAAAGTCAAATGGATTATTATTACTATATTTATATTTATTATTCCGGTTTGAGATTTATGGAATAAATAGGTCCTCAAAAGTAAAAAAAAATAAATGAATTTAATTTCGATTAAATTTGTTTAAATATATTATACATTTTTTGTAGAGAGATAAAATTTGAAAAACTGATGTAGGCTTTTAATATTGATAGCGTGGAAGATGTTCCAAAAACATCTAACATGGCGGCCTTGGGCACGAGCTCGGACCAGTTGACATCCAGATTTATTCCGGAGCACTTCAAACGGGACGATGATGTGTATTGCACGAGTCAATAGATATTTTAAAGCAGCGGGCTTTCCCGAAAACATTAAAGAGACACTTGTAATCACCCTGCTTTTGCGGGAATTAATTCTAGTATATGAAATCTCGAAACCATCAGAGAAAGGATTCGAGAACAGATTGCGGGAAGCATTTAAAAGAAACGATCTCAGATGGAAGACCTAAGAGAAGTTGCAGAGTTTCGTGGAACTACAGAGACAACAGCTGAATTCTTTGCTAAAGCAAGGAAAATGGCTGAGACAATGGCCACCTTCCAAAGGACCGTCGATGAAATAGAAAAATACATGCTGTTTAATTGGAACAACGAAAGTGAATCGAATAAAGAAATGAAAATGAGGGATATTCTAGAGAAGGAAGAGATAAAAACAATTTTCAAAAAGATGGACGAAGTGAAGCAAGTAAATGCAAGATACTTTTTCAAGTTACTTTTTTACTGGTATAAAAATGTATTATTATTTTCAAAGTATTGCTTAAATAAATATCAACAAGAAAGTTACCCGATTGTTCATAAATATTTAGTTAATTAAACATTGTTTTCAAGAATTAAAATGTGTTCAAAAAAAATTTAAAAATTTTTTTGTAAAAGTTTTTTTTATAATATAAATTTTGTTAATCAATATCATTAATTAATATAAGAAAGTAAATTTAAATTATAAAACAAGTTAAATGTATTTGTTTGATTTAATTTTAAAAATATTGAAAAAAAATTATTTTCTATATTAATTAAATTGGAAATTAATTTAATAAATTATCTGATTTTTATCGATTTTAAAATCAGAATTTTTCAAAATTAATTAGTTTATTTCTTTCTTTTCGGAATATTGTATGAGGTTTTTTTGATAAATTTCATATTTGATATTGTTAATAATAGACGTTATATGAAATTTAAAATGTTAAAAGAATTATTATTTAGAATTATTTTTGTAACTTAATTAATTTTTTTAAAGTAAAAGTATAATAGTAAAAATAATGTTTTTAAAAAATATTTAGAAAAACGAAAATATTATTTGTATCTTGGTTATACATAGTATATCATTTTTTTGCCACACGATGAAATAATATATACTTAATTATCTTTATTTATATACAGTCCATCCTCGCTTTTGGGGAAGATTTTTTTTTAAAATTCCCCAAACGTGAGGATTACCCAAAAGTGAAATAACAAAAAAAATTAACAAATTTTATTTTATGAAAACAAAACATAAATTCATTTTATTTTACAATCCGTTTTACAATCATATAATCCGTTATTTTTGCACCAATCCCCATCTCCCCTTTTAGCTGCTTCAATATATTGCGTTTTATTTCGTAAAAACCATTTATATTTCGTGGAGCAAAGTGTAAAAATTTTTCCTTTAATTCGTCAATAATTTTATGCAAATTACCTTTTCCCGGTGTATTTGCAACTTCACTATTGTAATATTTAATTTCATCGTCTAAATTATTACCAACATTGTTCTCAATAATATCCAGTGAGGTATCATAACCAGAAACTTTCTCGCCGTCCAGATCTTCGTTATTATCTTTACAAGTAATATCCATAACAATGAATTCTAATTCTTCATCAATAATCTTGGCACCCTGTTTTATGGTTATAAGTTACCACTGCTTACTTAGGTGCAACCTTATTAAATTATTTTGGACCCTGAAATTTTATGTTTTTTCTTCTTGGGTGCCACTTTCTTCTAAGGCGCCATCTTAAATTATGTTTTTATACTTTTTTAAATTTTTTAATAAATTTTTTTAATAATGTTTTTTTATGCTTTTTTTAAAAATTTTATTTTTAAATGAAAATTAGTTTTAATTTACCATAAAATGGGGTACTCTAAAAATGTCAAGCGCAAAGCGGAGGACATTGTAATTTAAACTGGATGCTGTTAATTTCGCTCTAAATTCTTCACATTCAAAGGCAGCTGAACATTTCAAAGTTCATCGCAATCAAATTCAACGATAGAAGAACGAGAAGGATCTCATGGAAACCAAAGGAAATAATGAAGCAAAAGTTGTGAAGAGAATTCGATCGATTAAATGGCCAGAATTGAAAGTAAAATTAAAAGAATTTTTGTTTCGTTTAACTAAGGTGCCACTTTTAACTATGGTTCCACTGTTTACTAAGGTGCTTTCGGGGTAAAATTTTGTCTTTTAAAATCTACTAAGGTGCCACCATATAACCATAGAACAGGGTAATCATTTTATTAGATACATTTTCTTCATATTCCTCCTCTATATCTTTAATTCTGTTTTTTTCCAAAGAAAAGAATGCTTTGTTGAAACAATGTTTTATTGTTTCTGTCTTTACTTCATTCCAAGCCAAAGAAATAGACTTCAGTGAATCTAAAATTGCTATCTTCTTTAGTATTTCTTTTAAATCCTTTTCTTCCTCTGCAAAGCATATTTCAAATAAAAAATTTAAATAAAAATTTTTAAAAGTTGAATTATCCCGATATATCTAACAGCTGTATCAACAATGTCGTGCTTTTCGGCAAGAAGAGCATCTTTATATTTGAGTACGTTTCTTGAACATGTGTGGGAGCATTATCTCCTATTAAAAGATTTTTTTGTTTTTTGTCTTCATCTCCTCATTCAGATTAAATAAACAGAGAAGAGCTAGAAGACGTATATTGCAAATTAAATGATCTAATATCTATATTCTTTAGACATCTCGGATTTTTGAATTTCCCAATCACAAGTTGGGATTATTTTCCCCTCCATATTAACCGCTAATAATACTGTAATACGCTCCTTATTATTTTTAATACCAACACACTTTTCATTCTTTTCGACATAACTTTTATTTTGAATATTTTTACTGAGTATTTCTGTCTCATCATAATTATATATCTCATCCAGTTTATAATTTTTTAGTTTCCCATTAATACTTTCAATAAACACTTCTGTAGCATTTAAATCCGCAAAAAAAATTAAAGAGGGGGTAAAAGATAAAGATTTACTTTCACAATTTAATACCAGCAAAGGGTCTATATATAGAATTAAAAATGAATTGCCAAAATATTTACTAAAGGAAGATATTTCTTATTCGGCGGAAAAATTGAATGGAATCGGCAGGATTAAAATCTGCGGATTTTGCTTCTCCATGCAAATTTTTAAAGGAAATGTTTTTTACGTTTCACGAATCGTGAGAGCCATCCATTAGAGGCGTCAAAGTCATCCATTCCAAGTTCTTTGGAAATTTTTTGGATATTGCTTTAAGTGTAGATCCATTCAAAGAGAATTTTCTATGTCGTAGCTTTTGATAAATAATAAAGGTTTTTTCATCAATAACTCCGAAATTTTTATATTTTCAGATTCATTCAATTTTTCCACCGAATAAGAAATACCTTTCTTTAGTAAAAACTTTGGCAATTCATTTTTAATTCTATATATAGACCCTTTGCTGGTATTAAATTGTGAAAGTAAATCTTTATCCTTTACCCCCCTCTTTAATTTTTTTTGAAATAAGACATTTATCTTCGGTCGTCTACTTTCTCTTCATGCGGTTCGTTAAATTGCAGATAATAAATAACCTAAAAATCGATTAATAAATTATTTTAAAAACTACACCCTTTTTACAATATTCAAACAACTAATATTTTAATATCTCATAAGGTTAAATAAATTTTGAATAATAAATTTAATAAAATATCGATTTGAAATTCAAATTATGTTTAATGAAAACTACATTAATTGGTTTCTCAAAAAGCGAGGTCGGACTGTAACGTTATGTTAGTATAAATTGTAGTATTTTTCCATTTTCGAGGGTTCCCCATTTTTGAGACATTTAAACATCAATCAAACGGGTTGGCAGAAAGAACTATTCGAACAGTGAGAGATATGATAGTAACAAGCAGAGGAGACTCAGACAAACGATCATGGTGGCAAATTGTTCCGAAGATAGAATTCTGTCTAAATGCAACAGTTCGGAGTACGACCGGGTATTCGCCTTTCGAAGTTGTGTTTGGTAGAAAAATAAACTTACACGCGGCAGCAGGAATAGCTAAAACGGAAGAGAGCAACGTGATCAAGATGAAGGTAAGAAAAAATTTAGAGAAAGCGAAAAGACGAATGGAAAATTGGGAGAGAGAGAAGAGAACAAATCAACATTTCGAGGATGGTCAGAAAGTCTTTGTAAAACAAGATCCTACAAAACTGAGAAAGGACACCTTCCCATTCGATGAACAGTACCAAAATTTAAGACATATATCGCCACACCAATTGGAACTACAGAATTTGAAAGATGGAAAAATAATTCGTCGAAGAATTGAGTTGATTAAGAAAGTGAATAATGAATTATAAAAGAAGGGAAAGTTGTGATTATTATTTGTTTATGTATTTTAAAAAGATTGTAAATAATTAATAAATTCTGCTTGTTGTTATAATGAATACTGAAGTGAAACCTGGAGATTTAGCTATAATAAATCTTTTAATAAACCTACCGTAAAATGTATTTAATTTCTTACATGAATTATTTTTTTACATTAAATTTCTGAAAATCTTTTTTTACCAAATCTATAACAATATTTTACGGAATGTAATTGTTTAATTATTAATTTGATAAGATTGTAACTTCAAAAATTTTATGAACTCAACAACGCTCCCAACAATATATTTAAACATTAAATTAAATTAAATTACAATAATAATTTATAATAATTAGAATTTGAATTCTGATTTCCATAGCAAAATCAATATCGTTAAATGGAATTCAGAATTTAAAATTTTAAAAGATAATTAATATACTTCATTGAAGATGTATAATTATAATTATTATTTAAGACGAAAATATACAGACGAATTCCATTTTTACAAATTCAACCAGTAGACGTTTGATAACCAATGGTTGCTTAAACAATATTCTTGCCAAGACTTTATCACTCAAGTCATTTCCAATTGATCATTATAATTTTTCGATCAAATTTTTCAACCTTTAAAATTAATAGAATCATATTGCAAAAGTGAATCTCACCGTTAATATCTTTCAGAAAAGAGAGAATATTATTGAAACATTAAAATATCTCATTAATTATTTTACTGAACTATATCAATCAAATATCCGTCAGCAATATCTGTTACATTTATTTACAACATTCATAGATAACATCCAATTATATTATTATTATTCCACTATATCGATCAAAGAAAGATGACCTCTGAAAATTGTTGTGAAGACTCCAGGACAACATCATTGTAGAAACGGAAAATAATAAGTATTGGATCCCGAGAACAAAGAGAATCGATTTTATTGAAAATATGCATAAGATGTTATGTCATGCTGGGTGTAAAAGGGTTTTTAACTACCTAAGTGATGATTTTGATATGGAAAATATGAGAGAAAAGATAAAAGAAGTTGTTCAAAGTTGCATAAATTGTCAAAAGCGAAAAACACTAACTGCGAAAACAAAATAAAGACATATTAAGCAATTTGCAGATGAACCTTTTCAAAAGATATATATTGACTTTTGTGGACCATTCAAGAGAAATGTTAATGGATACCAGTATATTTTGGCGATAATTGATCAATTTAGCCGATATATTAGCCTGAATGCAGTTGCTCACCAAGACGAGAGAAGGCTACGGAAAATATTACTGGATAGATGGATATATAAATATGGACCACCTAAAGAAATCCATGTGGATAGAGGCAAAACATTTGAATCAGAACTATTTAAAGAAACACTGAAGAAGTTTAAGATAGAAGTATTTTATTCAAGCCCGTATCACCACAATACCAATGGAATTATAGAACGAAAATTTAGAACAATTAGATATGCTCTTAATATCAGAATAAAGGATGGAACGCATAGAGATTGGACGGAAGTATTGTCAGAAATATAATTTATGATGAATAGTACCATTCAAGCCACGACAGGTATCTCACCAGCAGAAATAATATATGGAAGCAAATTAAGACATTTGTGGAAAATTAAGAGAAGATAAAAGAAACTAAATTGGAAAAGAAGAAAAAGCTCCAGAAACAAGAAGAATTTTTAAGGTTGGAGACCAGGTATTGATAAAAAGAGAAATGCATCAAAAGAAGACGACCGATATATTGGCCCTGCAATGACAATTAGATGGAGACATGAAAGAAGTTACGAATTGCAACTCGACAATGGTAAAATACTTATAAGAAATGTAGAATGGCTAAAGCCATTTAAATCGAGGGGGATGTGAGGGATAATTTGGAATGTTGTAAGTTTGTTGTTTGTATGCTGTTTTGATTTGTGACTCTCCTACTCAAAGGGGATTGATATGTTTATTGATTTATAATTTGAATCTAATGATATTAATTTTAAGTACTAATTAATTAATGTTTTATAATTATGAATTTTAATTATATTTTTAGTAAACAATTTTAACTTATTAAATTTAATATATTTTAAAAATTACGTAATGCATTTTCATCCAATAAGATTTAAGAAATTAAAAATTAATATTAAAAACTTTTCCATTCATTGTTTTTTTAGATTTGAATATTTAATCAAAAACTATATCAATCAAAGAAGGATGACCTCTGAAAATTGTTGTGAAGAATCTGTTTGTGTTTTAAATAAATGTTTACATTCAAATTGTGATGTTGTTATTAAGACAAAGTAAAATTTATTTGTTCACTTCATTTCTTATAATCCAATTTTCTTGTGTGATATTGTATTATACCTTCGTTATTCTCCTTCTGTTATTCTCGTAAATTGCCATATATTTTATTTCACTAATTAATATTTTTATTTATTTAATTTTTAAATAAAGGTAAGCTTATAGATTATATTATTACTCCAGAATCTATCACCTTACTTTTATACATAGTATTAAATATTTATTATTTTTTTTAAATATTAAGAAATATTAAACTTTTTTAATCTTGTTTTTTTCAGTGACGCCATCCTCTCAGCTGAATCTAATAAATTATATTCCACTTTCTTGTCCAAACATGGAACTTTCAAAGTCTTTTATCAGTGAATTTTCCCCAAATCAAGTAAGATTTAAGTGAAAATATTTTTCCTAAAAAATTAATGAAAATTAAATTAACGAAAATTCTGTTGTTAATTGCATTCAAAATCAGACATATCAAAGAAATATTTTGTTCCCGAAAAAGAGTTAACTCTAAATTTGCAATTATTGAAATTGAAAAATAAAAAATTCCAAATTTTTGAATCAATTATTAGCAAAAGAAAATAATAAAACATATTCAGTCTTTTAAAAAAAATTTAATTCGATAATCTGTTTTGAAAGAACTTATGGAAATAATATTTGAAATATTATCAGTAATAATTTTACTTTTTTTAATACAAAAAATTACAAAGAATAAATATTTAAATTAAATAAATAAGAAAATTATTTTTTTAATTTTAAAATATTGATTTTTAATATGTTAGTATTAATTATTAATGTCATTACCTTTATAAATATTCTACCAAGAAAATAAATAATTTTAGTAAATTTTTTAACTCATTATAATCAATAAGTTGTATGAAATTTGTAATATATATATATATAT
>MQRK01255235.1:0-17076 GCA_001938485.1 Girardia tigrina
TAAAAAAGTTAATTATAATTAAAAAAATTTGTTTGTTTATTTAGAATAAATTTTTAGCTTTAGCGCGTTGAAATGACTTCGATTGGTTTGGATGATGGAGTGCCCATAAATTCTAACATATTTATTTAATAGGCATATTTAATCCCAAAGATCGAAAGAAAGATATTCGAGAAATATGTAGTGAAAAAGCCTTTTTTAAAAAGGAAGAAAAAAGGGCAGCTCAACCAGAAAGAGAATGTGGAAGGACACTATGTTGGGATTTTCAAAAAGGAATTTGTAAAAGAGGAAATTCGTGCAGATACATACACGATTTAACAAAGGAAGAAAGTCCAATCAAATGCAAATATTTCGAATCCGGCAATTGTAGATTTGGGAGCAACTGCAGAAATCTACACTCGAAAAAGGATGTTTTAAGTTCAGATCAAAATAAACACACGGAAGGTAAAGAAGAGCGAAAAGACAAAACACCAGAAGGATAGTTTAATCAGATTTTACTGGTCTCATAGAGGAAAATGAATTCTCTGTGTCATTGAGAACCATTCCCGTTTATCTAATAATATTTTTATAATATTTTATTTTATATTTGGTTTGTTGAATTTGGGACACTTTAACATTGTTAATTTAATTAATTTTACTTTATAATAAGTTTTATTCGATTCGATAAATTTGAATAATATGGTTTTGTATACTTAAATTCATAGAAATATATTTTATGTAATGATGATTTGGTTAACAATTTGATATTAAACGCAACGTTCAATCATATATATATATATATTTTTTTTGAAGCCCACCATAAATAAATTGGCTTCTGAATATTATTATCTGGAATTAATTAATAGAACTTTTTATTTATGCTCTCCGTTGAGTTTATTTAGCATTTTTCTCTAATAATTTTTGAACGAATTCGTCTAATGATTTATTAAAATTCTTGTAATACTTCGGATTTAGCTTTCATATTAATATTTTTGTAATGTACTAACAATATTTTGATTTAATTATTTTTGTATAATTCTATTTATAAAATCTTTGTTGATTAATATTGTTATTTCCTCTATTATTATTCTCCGAAATGACAATGTCGGTTTAATACAAATTGTTCGGTGTCGTCCGATTAAGGAAAGACTCGCCGCATTTCAATTTTCCTGAAGTTATTTTGTATTTGGTTATTTTATCCCATTTTATTGTATATTGTTTTTGATGAGTTCTTGTGCGTTGCTTTACTTTTCTGGTTTTTGAATATTTTCCATCATTTATTATAAAAGTATATTTTTACTAGTGTTTTTCTGTATTTTCACTGATTTTCTTCATTTAACTGCCATATTTTGTATTTATTGATTAAGAATAAAAATTTAATATTTTAATATTTTCTTCTGAAATCTCTACTTTTTGACGTATATTTGCGATAATTTTCTGTTTTGATTATATTCTGAAATATATGATATTATATTTATCATTTTTGTTTAAATATTTATGATTAAAAATTACGTTAATTTAAGTAAATTCTTCCAAATTAAATTTATCATATCCGATTTCCCCTTCACTTATTATTTTAATATTAAGAACACCAACATGGGTTTTCAAACTTTTATTTTCATTACAATCAGAATTGTCTTTTGGACAACTCTCAGCGAAACTCTCGTAATTCGACATCGTTCTAAATTGATAATTTTTTATTAATGTTTGTTAATAAACAATTATTCGAACAAATTTTTAATTATTTTCTGATTTTATTTTTAAAGTTCAAATTTTGTAGTTTTAGTATTAATTTTTATTTACATATTAATTTTATCTAAAAATTATTTTATGTAAAGAAAGAACATTTAATTAATTCAAAACTTAGTTAAAACTATTTATTTTATTTAAATTTTAATATGAAGATTTGAAAAGATTTAATATTTTTAATGTTTTTACATATATTATACTGTACTTTAAAATATAAATTATACTCGAATAATTATTTATCGTGAACATCTAAAATATCAATTTTCCATCTGGGTGGGAGAAACACATTTCCAAATACTAAACTATACAAAATTCAACAAACCAATTTCAACATACCAAATTTAAAATATTCCTCACACAAATAAAATTAATTAATCTTCAAGTAAATAAATTTTGGAATGTTTCGATTGATTTTAATGAAAAAACTTATAAAACTTTTCGTTTGAACAGACTCACAATCAGATTTGTATTCATGCTCATAGATCAATGAATGACACGGAACAACAAATTATGGTTTTGTGATCATTAAAAATGAACAAACATTATCTGACCATGCAAACTTTCCGAATTTACGAACAAAATATATTTAATGATGCATTAATAAATTCAACAAATTCCATATTCTGCATTAGTCCATTTGCATTTCTTATCACAACATTTTACACAATTCCAAACTTTTACAGGAAGTGTTGGATTTGTACCTAAAAGCACATTTTACTATTTACAAAATGTAATTAATGAAAACTTACAGCCGTTTGAACTGTCAGTAATTGCAAATTCAGAAAATAGATAGAATCCAAAAAGGATAAGAAACACAAATGTTTTCTAAAGTTAAATCTTATTACTCTTTTATCTAATAATAAAAGTGTTCTGATATGTAATATAAATATAATATTAATATTTTTATTTTGATAATCCCAACGAATTTTTTGTAACTATGATGAAACATAAAAATGAATAAAGGATGTGCAAAAACGTCAATTCTTAATAACACCGCCGTTCCATCCCGCAGTGTAGTCCCGAATTTTCATACCAAAACTGAGAACATTACACAACTAGACTTATTTTTTACTGAGCAAATGATAAAGGATTGAATGTTTTTACTTCAGAGAAGGTTAAAAAACCTTTAGAAGTGTATTATGTCAGAACATTTCAAAGACTTAAGAATTAACCAAAGAATTAGGTTGTCAACAGTTAAAGAATGAAGAGAAAGAAAGCGGAGAATAAACATCAAAAGTTATGAAAACAATCGATGTGGATCGTATTCTTGCAACAATCGAAAGTTTGTCAGTGTGATTTAGACAACGATTGGCGACAGAGTGCAGATGTAAAAAATATATTATGACATTTGTTTCACAATATTCTCAAATCGAAACAAAAAATCTAACCGATGAAAGCTCGGTACTTCTTTAAAAATAAATTTGAAATTTTATTTTGATTTTAATAAAATTTATTATTAAAGGTAATCGACGATGACATGTTTCAAATAATATTGGGATTCACTTTACATAGACTAAATTCGAGCTGTGATGCAAATAAAAGTATTGAAAATCATATTAGTGTTCTTAATAATTATTACTAACAAATATAATTGCAGGTGATGGGAAAGATATTCCGAAACAATTAATCAATTTCTTAAAAAAGCTTTAACAAAATTATTTATAATAGACTGAAAAGACAATGGCAAATATTTAACATAGTCATAAACGCGATTTATGTTCGTAAAATTTATTGATTTAAACTTTTCATATTTATGATATATTTCCGTGGATTTCCTGCCATCTTCAGGCAAATGTTTTTTACGCAATTCACTTTTGCAGTAGCTATTTAAATATTTTCAACAAAGTGAAAGAAAAAGTTTTTTATCATATATATATATATATATATATATATGATGACAAGGAAAATTAATTTAGATATTATATAGCGATTGATATGGATATATAAATTAAAATATTGGTAATAATAAAAGTATAAGGGATAATAAAAATCAATTCTCACCATTTTTAATAAAAACGTAATATATATTTTTCATTTCTTTGATTGTTAAGTTATAGAGGTTCATTAATTCAGCACTTCAAATAATTATGCAAATCATTTTTGACGTGTCATGTTTTCGTTGCATTTGTAGACATTGTTTTTCTTTGATAAAAGACTTTTGTAGAATATTCTGAATATTATTGCGGATTGATCTTTCGTATATAAATACATTCACTCGGGTTGTTGGATGCCTTGCATTATATAGTAAAGTACTAAGAACATAATAAACTTTAGAAAAGATATGATGACTTATCGAGATCTCACTCATGTAGTTAATCTCACTACAATCTATTTACAGTTGTGGACGAAACATTAATTCATTATTTACTGCTAAATAATTGAATTACATCGTGTCGGATAATTGTTTAAATAATCACAATTCGTCGAACATTAGAAATGTATCGTAAATAAATTGTTTTTTGCTTTCATTCGCTCTTACAAGCAATTGCGATTTTGGGAAGAAAACATTGAAGATCGTGCCAACTTATGCTGGGAGTGGGCAGTGCTCGAAGTGGAAAAAAATAAGTGCTGGTATGCGGAAACCGGCCATACAGTGATTTTGCTCCTCCGCTGCCCAACGCCAACACCCTGACGTCAACTCCCACTCCCCCTCCCCGATTTTTTAATATATTTAGAAAAAATAGTGGTTTCTTTTCATTTCCGCTCACCCAAAATTGTATACAACCCCCACACATTAACGAACCCTGAGGGAAACCAAAAACCATTCTCCGTTTAAATCTTATTGACTACACAATAAAGATATTCACCAGCGTGTGTAATGGTAACTATAGTAACTACAGATCTCACTAAGTGTCCAGTCAACAATAAACTGTCTAGAGCTGATATATTTTGTAAATGCAATCGACACCAGAGTCGGCATCCTTTCCACTACCCCGATGTGACATGCAGCAAAATATAGTCGGCGCAGTCTAACAGACAAAATGAGAATGACTGACAGTACACTTCTTTTATACTAGACTACTGGTTGACACCTTCAACCAATGATAGTGTACTTGGGGCTCAGACAACGATTATGCTCTATCTACAGCGCACACACTCGTGTGTGAGGTTTGTGTATATACAGCAATTTTTAAGCCTTAAGAAAAACAAGTGCCGGTATGAGCCGGTATTCCCTTTAAAAATCATACTGCCTCAAAATTAAATAAGTGCCGGTATGTCATACCACTTCGAAAACAAGTGGCGGTATGGCATACCGGCACATCCAGGCTCACTTCGAGCCCTGAAAGTGGGGATATATTTTATTGGATCGAACAATACCGTGAATAAGCTGATACACTCCATGAAATCAAGCTAGTGATGCTGCCACTTGCACTGACGGGCGAGGTATCTGTCTTATGTCGATTCAGTGAGGCAATGCGGAAAGATGTTGAAAAGAGTGCAGATGCACTAACAGAGGCGTGAGTTCCCCCCNAAGCCCAGCGAGGACGTGGATATTTTCATGGCCGATTTGAAGCGCTCGGTGGCCTGGATCAGTGACAATCGAGGAAATTAGGATCTTTCGTGGCCAGGGCCTTCATAAATGGACTGCCCGATGAAGCTCTGAGAAGTGTGAAGACCGAAGCGCCAGGCAAAACGAAAATGCTGTCGAATACGGTGTGATGCAAGTTCGATTCTCTTTATAGAGATCGGGGAAGTAATGGCCAAGGATGCTTCGTGACTTCACAAGGAAAATAACACTGTTCATATTAACCTGGTAGAACTCGAATCAACCAACGAGGCGATAAAGGAAGGGGTTGCGTGGGAATTAAAATACATCGAGATTATGGCCTACTTCGTCACTGTGTTTCGGTGGTTTACAAACGTTTCAAGGGGCTTTGTGTCAGTCAGATCCAGTGGAATGAGCGAGCTGCTCGTAAAGCGACGCACCTGTACAATCAAAGAGACTATCAAAGAAGAGCAACTTCGGGTGGAGTGGCAATTGTTTAATTCAGCAGAGAATCGATGACGTTCTTGACAAGGATATTGTGAGGCCCAGGGTAAGTAACCAAGAAGAAGGTACTGGCGGTTGTAAAATGATGTCTTAGGGACTCATCAATCAATCCGTCAACAGTTAGAAAAGGATGAGCTGGGCGTCAAATAGGCATGGTAGAGGCTCGTGATGGACATGAATCACACATCCGAGGAAAAGTACATGACGCTGGTTGATTGAGGGCCTGGCGGTTTGCAGTTTAGAGGATAATTGCTTCAGAATGTGACAAAGATTTATGTTCCGCTCTAAAGCGGTGTTCAATAAATTCGGACCACCATGAGAGCTTCTATTGGATAAGTTTATTCATTAATTAATAGTAATTTTTAAATTTTTACAAACAATTAATACATAGAATAATTGTGATGTGATTCATAATCTGTAATAATAAGAATATAAAATACATATTAAAATATCAAATATTATGATTCATAATATTAGTGTTACAAGTTAGCAATTGCTTTAATAGAGTAAGGTAATTTCGGACTGCGTTTTACATTTTTCTCTACTAAACAAAAAGTATGCAACATCTGGCAAACGTTTTTTTTGTCAAAATGATATTGTATATCTGTTATATAAGTTCATAAAAGCATCAATTAAAATCAATCATTGACTTAACAGAAATTTGCAAATTCATACCTTTGGTAATTTCGGATATCCTGGGGTAATTTCGAAACAGAAGTCTTTTTCAAGAGATATGTATATGTGTCTACTATGAGTAATTTAGGAAAAGCCCAATACATACCAAACGAAATAATCAAGTATTTTAACAGTTTCGACAAGTGTCAGTTTAAAAGTATGTTTTGCATGCACTCTGCTCGTATTTAGTATACTTCATATGTTTTTCCTTTTAATTCATCTACAAATTAAAATAAAAGTATGGATATTTATTACTCGGACATCATCAGCCCATCTAAGAAAAACCAAAATAAAAAAGAAACGCAAGAAAAAAATGAAACTTAGTGTCCTTTCCCAATACTAAAAATGAAAAAAATTTAATAATTTAATTTGAGGATGGTTAATAATTCATAACGCATTCACGAAACATTTCTCACACGGTCGTCCTTTATCATTTATACAATTAAAAATATCTTCAGCACCCAATATTCGTATTACTAATTTTATATTTGGCATATATTCGGTTAATATAAATTTTCATCTCGCCAGAATAAATTTTCGTGTTAAAAAATGAATTTGGATATTGATGTTGCAATCACTTCTCACATGGTGACTAACGCTGCAATGAATATCTTCACGGGTCAACTGTTATCTGAAAAGTACAGGAAAGGCGATAATGTGGAGACATTTATTGAAGAATGTGAAACATTCTTTAATTTTTCAGGAATAGCGAAAGACAAACAAGAGACAATAGTCATTTGTTTGTCGGAGAGAGATCTGAAAGATCGATACAAAGCGGTAGATAAGACAATAGTAGGTTATAAAGACCGATTGAGAAAGGCATTCTCTCGAACTTTCTCACTATTCAAAGACCTGACTGAGGCATGCCGGTACAGGATGAAGGAAGATGTACCTGAAGTATTTTTTGAGAAAGTAGAAAAGCTCGCAGCCAAGATCCTGAAACATGACTTGTCAAAAGACGCCCTCACGGAAGCATTATTGTTACATTGTTGTGATGATGTGGACATAAAAAAGGAAGTGAGACTTAACAAAGAGAAATGAATTGATGAGATAAAAGAAAAGGTAAAGGCAGTACATGACGTCAAAAGTGTGGCACAAGACTTGAATGTAGTAAGAGACCAGGGGACGCAAAACAGACCCCGGAGTTATAGAGAAGCAGTAACAGTAGACAGTAAATACGGACAAAATCAGACATGGGTTGGTAGAAATACTACAGAATATGTTCAAGACATGAAAGCAGTCAAATGTAGAAATTGTGAAAAAGTAGGTCACACAAGTGAAACGTGTAGACAAAGAAAACCAATCAAGTGTTTCGGATGTGGAAAAGAAAGACACATGATAAGAAACTGTTCGGAAAGGAGACCAATAAAATGTTATGCTTGTGGACAACAGGGACACATAAGAAGAAACTGTCCAAACTTCGAATGCAAAAGATGACAAGATAAAGGCCACAGTGAAAGTGAATGTTATACAAACCTAAATGGCAGAAGACGACAGCAAAATACAAGTGACAATAAATATCGAGGATCGGGATAAAATCAACAAAGATATAGAGATACAGAAGTAAGAAGACCAGGAGATAATCGAAGATTCGTGAATAACATTGAAGAAGAATATGAAGAATCAGTTACATGAAGTGAACACCCAAAAGGCAACGCCTCAACAGAAGTGGAGCCAGTTGGGGCAATAAATTAAAGGATACCAGCGACTCCCAAAGTATTGGTATTTATAGTAGAAGTAATTTATCAAATATTATAGACGTAGTGATAGACGATAAAAGGAATGTTAAGATAAGCGAAGCAAGAGTAAATGATAAAGTACGGAAATTTAAAAAGAAAGAAACTTTTGAGGACAAGCTTGGACGAAGTTTAGTGGGAACAATTGAAGAAAAGAACACAGATGAAAATGTCAGGATTTTGTCAATAGATTAATGAAAAACAGAAAATATATCGTATGATAGAATGCAAGGCCGGTCGAGTGTAAAGTTGATGATACAAGGTAAAGTGGAGGATTGTTTATTAGACATAGGTGCAAGAGTAAATGTAATCCACAGAAAGATTTTTGAGAAACTAACGAACGTTAAATTAGAAAAGGCAGATATTAAATTAAACTGTGCAAACAGTAGTCAACTAGATTGTATGGGTAAATTTCAGTGGATGTAGAAATTAAAGAAAAACGGAGAAATATAACGTTCATTGTAGTAAATGACGTAAATCCAGACATAATAGGAGGAATAGAACTGCAGATAGCGTTTGGAATCGAGCTACATTGGAAAAAGAAAGAAAATGGTGTGAATGAACAATTTTATCAAGTATGTAACTTAGAAGTCAAATTTAAACGTAAGGTTACAAACGAGGAAAGATTCAAAAGAGCCATGGAAATTATGAAAATTGCAGATAAACCAAAGATTGTGGATATTGTTAAAAACATCAAGGAGTTTTTATGGCGGATAAATGGGATATCGGATGTATGACGATGATTAAACATAGAATAGACACGAAAGGACCTCCAATTAACCTTAGATCACATAGGAAACCAGTTAATCTGGAAGAAAAGATCGATAAGACTATTAAGAATTTGTGGGAAAACAACATTATTAAGAAATGTAATTCACCAGGGAATACACCGATGATTTGTGTATGGAAGAAAGAAAAGAATGATGTTAGAATTTTCTTGGATTTTAAACAGCTAAACCTAGTCACGGAGAGACAGGCATTTCATATGCCAAATATGATAGAAATGATGGACAGATTTTATGGAACCAGATATTTCACATCAATCGATTTAGGCAATGCATACTACCAGGTTGAACTAGAAGAAGATTCAAAGCTAAAAACAGCATTTTCCACAAAGCTAGGACAATTTTGTTTCAATAGAATGCCGTTTGGTATAGCAGCGGCACCGGGAACGTTTCAGGAACTCATGACAAAGGTGCTCGGAGGCATAGAACAGACAGTGGTATATTTAGATGACATTTTATATTTTCAAAATCGTTGGAACAACATTACGAACCTTTGGATAAAGTATTGGACCAAATTGGGAAAGCAGGTTTAAGAATTAATCCGGAAAAGTGCCATATTTTAAAAACGGAAGTTAAATTTTTGGGACATGTAATTAATGATAAAGGTATACAGACGGACCCATCTAAATTAGAAGCCATAAAGACATTTGAAAAACCGAAATGTGTAAAGAATCTAAGAAGTTTCCTTGGAATTTGCAATTATTACAGACGATTTATTAAGGACTACATAACCAACAAAGGCCAAGACATTGGAACAACTGTGTGGATTGAACAAGAAGAAATTCTTATGGATAGACGCATGTGATGTAGCATTTGCAGAGATGAAAGAGGCTTTAACAACACCACCGATTCTAGGATTCCCAGACTTCCAGAAAGAATTTATACTGGACACTGATGCCAGTTTCGACACGATTGGAGCAGTATTATCCCAAAGAGACAAGAACGGACGTGAGAGAGTTATTGCATATAGTTATTGCATATATAAGAATCAACTCGAAGAATCACACTCCATGAATAATCAGGAAAAAGGATACTGCATTACTAGGAAAGAGCTGTTGGCAATGTATTACTTCTGTCAGTATTTTAATCATTATTTATACGGGAATCGATTCACTTTGAGAACGTATCATAAGGCAATTACGTTTATGGTTAAAACAAAAAAACCGATAACGGCACAATTTCGGGAAAAAAATGAACTTTCACGTTACTTTATTCATTTTAAGAAAATCAATTTATTAAATTTATTAACATCTTCCTACTTTGGCACGCCTCACATAGTTCAATTACTTCCTTTATTATTTCGTTGTATTTGTTCATGTTGTATTTTTATGATATATTTTGTCAGCTTCGCTGCCTCTGCATCTTATAATTGTGTTTGTATTCGTACAATCATGTCTTGCCTCTTTGCTTCTAGTATCTAAATCTTTCCGTTTGAGAGGAATATTTTCGAATGGTGCTTATTGTATTCTATGTTTGATATGTTGTTAAGATTGTGTTTCTCCCACCCAGATAAAAGATTTATATTTTATAAATGTTTTGAACCGTCGAATTATTTTGACAATGTTAAAACGTGAATAACAACTTTAAAATTAAATTAATATATTTTAATCAATAAACACATAATAACATTTTAATCATAATTAATATATTTTAAAATAACCAAAGTCATCCATTTAAAAATATATTTTAAGACACTATATTTTTGAAAATAAATTAAAATTATTTTGTAATTTAAATTGAATTTTAAATGTGTTTGAATAATTAGAGGAATAAGAATTGAATTAAAATTTATTAATCAAGAACGATGTCTAACAATTAAAGTTGTATGGAGAATTATCTTGAAGACAATTCGAGTTGTGATGTGAATAGATGAATTGAAAATCATATTAGTGCTTAATACAAGCTATGATTGAAATGCTGAAAAAAGTAATATACAGTCGAGTCTAGTTATTGTTACATTATCGGGATGAGACGTTGCTGGTACATTATCCTGACCCTACTGAAAACTTTGTAATGTACAATTTGTAGCATATGTTTGATTCCGGCTGATATGATATCACTTTGAATTCGCATAATTTCTTCCAATAGTATTTGAAATATTATTGTTTGGCAGAATAATAAATATGTATAAAATTTGAATTTTATTAATGTAAGAGAAATACATACAAAAGTTTTAATAAATAATTTAGTAAAGAAATATACACCAAATAGATTTTTTATTATTTAAATACAATTTGATTTTATTGTTTGTTTGGTATGATCATCATTTGTACTTGGGCTGTCCAGTGTATCGTGCAGAACTCGTACAGAATTAGGAAGTCCATTGTCATCAGCTGGACAAACTGAATGATGCACTTCAACAGAAAAGATGTAGTGTTCCATCAAGATAATGAGAGACCTCATACGAGTTTGGTCACTCGCCAAAAGCCTTTAAAGCTTTAATGGGATACATTGTAAAACTTACCATATTTTCCAGATCTGGCGCCTTCGGATTATTATTTTTTCCGGTCACTGCAAAATGTTTTGGACGGTAAAACCTTTGCTTCAAATGAAGACGTCAGAAATCACATAGATCAGTGTTTGACAGCAAAGACAATTGGTTTATGAGCATAGAATCATGCTACTACCAGAAAGAAGGAACAATGTGTTGGATCAGAACAATTTAAAAAAATATTTATTCATTATACGAAGATCGTCTTTCATTTTCACCATAAAAAAACGAAATTACTTTCCCAGCATTCCAATAGATTTCAATATTTTTTTAATTTTTTTATTAAATACTTTTCCGGTATTTGGGTACATAAAAACATGACCAATTATTTTAGCTCATTGATATATATATATATATAATCCCTTTTTTAAACCTTTCATAGCTGGAGCTTCATCCGTGCAGATGCTAATACAATTTTCCCATCTCAACTTATACTTCGTAACATTTTCATCGTTTAATTCAAAAATGTTCGCACCAGTCGTTCTTTGTTTTAATTCCTTACAAAAAAAAGTAATTATTCACAATTTTTCCTGTATCGACGAACCTCAAAAATGCCAGCAACTGAGCTTTATTGCTAATATCTGTGCTTTCACCAAGCTGTATAGCCAATTTTCTTGAAGGTTCATTAAAACAAATTACTAATTAAGTCTTTAAAATATTTCACTTTTATAATTCAGTTAGTTTAGCAAAACGATATATCATTTGTCTTATCGATTATTAATTCAGTAAATAATACCACGACTTGAATAATAGCATTTGTAAATGAATTAATTGGTTAATTTCCCTCCTGATTAATGATTTATCCAGCAGTAATCCAAAGTCAGGTCCTCTTATATCAGAAATAAAAGACCAACCTCAAGTTGATGTTAAAAAGTTTGTTTGTTTCGACGAGAAAGGTTTATTTAATAATGAATTTGCCAGTGTTAACAATCAAAGACCAGAAATGGAAATAGTTCAAGTGCCAATCGATGGTTTCCCTGAGTATTTTGTGGCTGAAATCAAGCTACCGAAACTTGTGAGATGATGTCATTTTCTCCGGTCGTGTTTACTGATTCTTTCTTTGTCTATTGTTTCCATAGAGATCCAGCAGAGGTTTGGAATTGAAAATCGGGAAAAATCGTGTCGTTTTAGAATCACGAACAAAGATTTATGATTTAGATTTCCATTTACCCGACTTTATAATTCCCGAGAAGACATTAGCCGAATTCAATGTCGTAAACAAGGTGATGCAGCTCACTTTGTATTTTATATTAATTGATATGCCGGTATTTGCAGGTTCTCACCTTGACTATGACCGTTGATGAATCTTTGATTTCTGAATAATATTTCCTGATTCTGTCTTTATTTTCGTTTGACCTTTGTTTTTAATTGATATTTTATATTAAAGTAGAATTTTTATACTTTCGTTTATTATTACGGACTTTTACTATCAACTTTTTTCGACTAGAATTTAACCCCTTTTTACAGCGACTTAAATCATAAAGAGAAAACAAATAGAAATTTGATGATTCATAACATTAAATACAATCGTTTTTAATAATACAGAGTTATTTGCTTCTATAATCGTATATATTTTATCCTTGTGACAAGAAAGCGATGCCAAAATATTACATAGCAAATATACAATTTATGTAAATCAAAGTCAGAGTAATGTAAGTAAAAGATCAAAGAAATGGTACATATTGAAGTATTCGTAGAAATGATTTATTACGGAGCCAAAATAACAATGATCTACAAAAGATAAATAACAGTGAATTACTTAATTTCTACATATCGAACAGCACTAAGCAGACACACTGTGAGTAATCAATCCATTCAAACAACCGCGCAAGATGAATGATCAAACAAAGCGCAATTTAAAACAAACATACCACATGCACCCTTAGTTTCTTTTAAAAGTCACATAGTCTTTCATCCACTCTGGATTGCGTCTTTCGCGTTGAGGCCTTCTACCATGCTCCTCGTGTTGCTGATCAAAATTACTTTCAACCAATGGTTCATCCACAAACAAAGCACAATTTGAAACAAAGATACCACACCTATAAGGCAAATAGAAAGACGTTCTATGATGAGATGAGATTCTTCCCGCTGCGGAAAAGTACAAAATCAGCAAACTAAAACCAAATTTATTATTTTAGAGATAGGTAAAATCATCTACAATCAAACTGCATTAAACAATGCTTTAAGCAAAAAGAATATTGAGAGGTAGGTAATGTTTTAACATAGTAATTTGGCACCAAAATGGGTGCCCAGTCATTGATTAATAGATGAAGTGGGCACCAACCTAGAATATTCCGTGGTGTAGATGTAACTGGTTTATCGTATAAATAAACTTTATCCTTCTTTATTTTTCGCTCCCCCATTTTGACTCTTAGTATTAGCAGCACGGCAAATAGACTGATTCATAAACTCATTATTCTGATGATAATCACAGTCCCATTTCTATAGATCAAGTTGTGACTGTGCACGTGTACAGTGGTCGACCAGAGTTATTCATTGAAGGGTATCAATACTTGTTATTTCCCTTATGGTTTAAAAAAGATACATATTAGAAAAATAGATTTCATTTTCACGACATTGTCAGAAAGTGGGTGCACAGTAAAAAAACTGTTAAAATATGGTCATTTGAAAGGTCATACTAAAAGCAAATGGTTATTTTGTATTGATATCTAATATTTGCAAATAATTTAAAATGCGAATTGGGAGAAAACAGCGTAATCTAATTCCCCAAGAAAAAAATGTTCGATCAAAAACATTATTTCTTGATTTTTCACAAACATTTTCCCTCTTGTTGAGGGCATTTTGTAAAGTGTATCACTTATTTTATGTTATCGTCAGGAAAATTTTAGTAATCATGAAAAGGTAATTTAGATGACTTATAAATGACAATATTATATATAAGCATTTTCAATGAAACAACAACTATGGATGTTTAACTGCTTCAATTGTATATCATAAGTTTATTTTTAGTATAGAATTTACCGTTATTTTATTTGTTTGCTAAGTACAATGGGTTTCCGTATATTGATTTAAGTATGTTGAACTTAGAATGGTGATTCTCCCACCCAGATGGAAATTGGTATTTTTTTATTAAATTTAAATGGATTGACTATTCGAACATAATTAAAATAATCATTTGATAAGTTTATAATTTTTAATTTAACAATTAAAATTAAGTTTAATATTTTTTAATAAAATCTAAATTAAATGCATCTTTAATAATTTTACAGCATTTTATTATTTTGTTTTATTATTTTTTACTTAAATATTTAATATTTAATGGTTTTCTTATTATTAAGAACACCAACATGGGTTTTCAAACTTTTATTCTCATTACAATCAGAATTGACTTTTGGACAACTCTCAGCAAAACTCTCGTAATTCGACATCGTTCTAAATTGATAATTTTTTGTTAATGTTTGTTAATAAACAAATTTTTCATTATTTTCTGATTTTATTTTTAAAATTTAAATTTTGTAGTTTTAGTATTAATTTTTATTTACATATTAATTTTATCTAAAAATTATTTTATGTAAAGAAAGAACATTTAATTAATTTAAAACTTAGTTAAAACTATTTATTTTATTTAAATTTTAATATGAAGATTTTATATTTTTAATGTTTTTAAATATCTTATACTGTACTTAAAATATAAATTATACTCGAATAATTATTTATCGTGAACATCTAAAATATCAATTTTCCATCTGGGTGGGAGAAACACATTTCCAAATACTAATCTCAACATACAAAATTCAACAAACCAATTTCAACATACCAAATTTAAAATATTTCTCACACTTATCATTTTTAATTTTAAGATATTTAACACATTGAATGCTGAGTACGAGATATCTCGTACTTCAATATTCATTAGTTAGACGCTAAGTACGAGATATCTGCTGCGCGCATGAGATATGCCTGCCGCGCGGCAGTAAACTTTTTTGTCCCACGCGTAGCGCGCGTAGCAGACGTTCGGTGCATGATGTCAACAGCAGTCAATGTGTTAATAGATACATTGAAAAGATATTTTTTTATTTTTAAATAGATATTTAATTTTTTTTATGATTTTCTTTTATTATTAATTTCATTTCTAATTTCATTTTTAATTTTTAAAATATTTAAAAAACACATTAAAAACATATTTTATTTTTAAATACGTATTTGTTTTTTAATAGTTGTTTTATTATATCATTTTTAATTTTAAAATATTTAATAAACATATTAACATTAAAATATTTTACCTTTTAAATTAAAAAAATAAAAAATTATTCTGGCGAGTTGCTAATTTAAATTAACCCCTCATAAGAGTACTGACACTGACATCATCAGATTCATTTAAAATAAATTCATCAGAGATCCTGCTTATATCAATATTTAAGGTGTTGCAAAAGTTTCTTGATATTTATACAACGTATATTACAAACTCAAGAACTAAAAAATAAATAAACATTTTGACGCAGATATCGTAATTTGTAAAAATAAATCATTGTATTTTTCACTTCACTGAAAACTTAGTTTAAGACCTATTATGTTTTGGTTTTTTATTTACTTTCCTCATTTCGGATAATAGAAAACAAATAGTTTATTTTGCGTCTACCTAGAGTAAGAATGTGCAACCTGTTTAATATTGATGTACACAGTAAATTACCAAAAATATTAATTTGATGAATTTATTAAATGAACCAATTTTTGATTTGTATTAATTTCCGCGAAGAAAATTTGTAACCCTACAAAATTGACTGTTCTTAACTAAAAATAAAGGGCTAGATCTTTTTTACAAAGCATACTGTAAATAAGTCATCATGAATCATTTTGTCATACAAAAATAATATTATAAATTCGGGTAATCTTCTTTTATTTTACTTAATTATTGCAGGTTATCCCCTCCTGTATTTGAGGAGCATATTATAATCAATTCTTCTATTCTTCTCTTTTCACATTATTTTGTAAGTCACATGATTTACTGAAAACAAATAAATACCTCACAATATACAAAAAGTCAATCAAAACAATTTTCTCGAATATAAGCGACTTACGATTTTTAACTGCAATTTCAATAGATTTCTTTCAGAAAAAATGTGTTTATAAGGGGTATATAACGATGAAAACAAATTTTTGTGGATTAAATTTTTAGGGTTATATGATCAAATATCAAAAAAGTATTTGGCTACAGAATTTACTACAGAATTGAAAATTTAATTTTGCTAACTATTAAATCAAAAGAAATTTTTTACATCCATTCTTTATACAGACAGAACTCTACTTTGACAGTAAAATTTTAATTAAAAAAATATTTGCAAAAAAATCACAATAAAAAATTATGTTAGTCAAGCAGAGTACCGCCCGTATAAAGCATGGATATAAAAAAAATATTTTTTTGAATTACTACTTAGACTTTAAATCGGTTTACTGGACTATTTTTCAATTTATTTTTTGCGATATATAGAGTACTTATAATTTATAAGTAGATCTTTTTCAATTAATATTGTTCAAAATTAATATTGTTTAAATTTTGAAACCTTAAAATATGTTTTGGTCAAATTTTCCCACTATCATTTAATGTCATCGAAATTAAGTAAGAGTGCAAAGTTTGGAGAAAATTGATTGAGTAAAAGCCTTCAAAAATAAATTTCAAAACTCCATATATATATATATATATATATATATATA
>MQRK01255235.1:19233-34469 GCA_001938485.1 Girardia tigrina
CAGTGTGTTGACAACATGGGGGATATTTTGATTAAAAATAAAATGTTATTATTTAAAAAAAATTGATTTACATTTTACTTTAATTTTGACCCGTTTCATATCGAACAACCTAATATATAGAAAGTAAGCTAATAAAAAGAATGGAAAAATACTTAACATTTTGAGATGTTTTCTAACTTCCAACAAAAATTTTTACTATAATGTTAAACTCCGATATAACGAACAATTTTGTATGTCCCGATTTACTGTTATACAGTTAAACCAAGATACGACGAAACTCTCTATAACGAAACCCCTCTACAGTAAAACCTCTCCATAAATTAAAATAATAAATTAAATTAAAAAATAAATTAAATTAATGAATAATAGAAAAAAAATAATGCTTTGAATCTGTTTTAATTTTCAATTTAACAAAAAATATTGTTCCTAATATAGAATTACATCTTATAAAGAGGGAACTTTATAGAGAGGTTTTACTGTATTACGAACATTTTATTAAGTCCCTTGAAGATTTTTTTTTCGGGAATTAACTTTTATAATTTAATTTTAACTTTAATTCAATAATATTTTATTATCAATAATTAATCATTTACGTTATCATTTTTGTGATGTTTTTACCAAAATTTTTTCATTGGAAATCTCGAGAAGAATCGTCATTTAAGTGTGTAGGGACGACTGATGATGAGAATTTAGATTTCGATTGCGACAGCCTCGTTGCATATCCCAGCCTTTCTAATTTAAATCAAGACATCGAAAATTCTGACGCCAATCATCATCAATCATTATTATTAATGAAAAAAATACACGGTTATCCAGAATGCTGTTCGGCACATCTTATCGAAGCCACCCACATGAATTACGAAAGACCATCGAAGAAAGAAATGATGGAACGAAGGTTGGAACTCTATTTCAAAAAGTATCCGTTTCGTGGACACGATGATTATAAACTGAAAACAGCTGTGATTTCGAAACTCGAAAAATCCGAAGAAACGAAAAGCCTTGACAATTACGTTCGGAAAAATTCGATTACCCCTGTTAAATGTCGTACTCCATTAATACTATTGAATGAGTCTAATAATAATGATAAGAAATTGAATCAGTTGACTGTGATAACAAAACAGAAAGTAGAAAAACCGATTTACTCAACGTTTATTGAAAAATTTAGTAAAACTGATGATGATTTGAAGAATTTCGACTTAAGAAGTTGCGATACGGGATTAAGTGGAAATATGTCAAGAAATCCAAGTCGAGTTACCACTCGTTCCAGTCAAGATATTTACTATAGCGCTGTATCATCGAATCTCAGTTTCGGGGAAATTTCTAACGATAGTTCGTTAAAGAGTCGAAAAACAATGAAATCTAAGTCTTATACGAGTCACTCTTTCACAACGTGTTTCAACGGATCTTCCAAATCTTATTGTGAAGAAATTAGGAAGTTAAATTTAAGTTCCGGTGACAATTCTCTGAATGAAGAGATCATTGATTCATCGAAAGATTCCTTAAATTGGACAATGACTACTCGGGGAAATAATATTTCGTTACGTAAACCGTCGAAAGATCAAATCGAAAACGATTTGGATTTCGTTACGTCTTTAAGTGGGGATAATTTGAATAAACTTTCAACTGATTGTGATTTAACGAGAATTTCCCATAAGTCAGATTTGTTAATCAGTCCCCCGACCGATATGACTAGAATAACATCAATGGAAAATCTTTTCCATTCGAAAAATTTTACGAATAAGAAAATGTCTAATGAGACATTTGAAAAGATTTTATCGGTTTTGAAGTGTATGATGAGTGATTTATCAAGTACGGAGTCGAGTGAATGGAGTTTGTCTCGGAGTAACAAATCCACGTTTAATTCCATTAGTAAATTGCCTAGAAAATTGAAAAAAACTTCTTCGACATGTGTCACGGATTTAGGATCTTTAGATTTGTGTTCGTATTTGTCAAGTTTCGATAAATCAGAATCTTGTTTGAATTAAAATTTTTATTTTATTTTTCCTAGAAATAAAATATTGATATTGGATTTGGAAAATAGTCAAAAGAAAATAATTTGCGAAAATCGTTTTCTTTTTCCCTTTGTTGAAACTAATTTTACGTGAATGAGTGTTTGAAAATTATTGGATTGTTTTTTTTTAATCTTTTGGGTTTTTTTTGTTGGAAAAAATATTTTAAATTTATTTAAATTTGTAATTTTTATATTATTATTAATGTTCAGAGCAAAAAAATAATCATCAAAGCAAATTTAAAACATTTTTCAAGAAAATTTATTTATTATTTAATTTTATAATAATATTTACAATGTCATTAGAAAAATATGAAATATTTATAAAAAAATGATGACGACACTATCTATAGGAAATTATCCAGTTTTCGTTTGTACTTTCGAGTACAATTCTACTGTCTTTTACATATGTACTATAACCAGTGGTGAGCTATGAAATTTTTAACAAGGGGCTCGCTCTTTTTTTCTCGCGAATCGTATGAACTAGTACTCTAACAATGTATCATTGCAACTGACATATAAAAAACAAAATCATGCTTACAAAAAAAACTATGGTTAAAACTACAAATGTATGTACTGAAAATGGTTTTAAGGTATTATATTTTCATTATGAAAAAAATACAAGTAGTTACCGAAAAGAAAAAGGGGCTCGCGCTAGCCCCCACGAGCCCCTTATAGCTCACCACTGACTATAACAAACATATTGCTAGAGTGAAAATATGTATTTGAACACATTGTTGCAATATAAATGGTAACCCGAAAATGCAAGAAAAACAAATTAAGTAATGACGAAGATCGTTAATATTAAATAAATTTTGGTATTTAAATTAAATTATTGTTATTAAAATGAATAGAAATATAATTGATGTATTGGAACAGATATTCAAAAAATGAGACATTATCGATGTGGTACCCGCTTTTTGAGAGAATTTTTGGAAATATGAGAGAAAGTGCTGCTGAAGATTTTCATCGAACTATTATTCAGTTAAGGGTTGGACTTGACCAAGGATTTGAACGTTTTACAACTCCAAAATCAAAAAAGTTCATAAAAAAGATTATGTGTAAGAGATAACAACACCGATACAAAAAGGAAAACTCTTTCATAAAAATATTGACTGTAACAAAACCAAAACAGAATATTTCGAAATAAAGCAAGCAACACAAACCCAAAATAACCATATCCATGACAAAAATTATAAGAAGAATTTCTTCAAACTTACAAGAGAAAAAGAATCACAAACAGAAAGGTTCTGTAGTGACAAAAATACTTCTGAGAAACAAATTCAAACTTTGGAATCCGTAAATAAAAAATCAACAGATAAATACAGCCAAACAACAAACACTATCATCACCGAAGCAAAATCCATATCCAGAGAAGTAGAAACTAATACCCCAACAATCAAAGATGACTCTTCACAAACCGACAACATGAACATTAACAAAATATCTCAGAATCAATCAACACAGATTACTCCATATGATGACTTACCATCATTGAAAGACAGAGACAAAAACACACAACCCGAACTAAGTAAAGAAAATAATTGTTTTAACAAGACAAAAATTTACAGCCCAAATGTAGAAACTGATTTTGACATCAATTTCAGTAATGTTACAAGTCCTGATTATGATCCAGAACAATACCAATCCAACAGAAAAATAAATCAAGTAAACAGCATCACACACGAAAAACAATTCAAGAACACCGACCAACGATCAACAAAAATCAACAACAGTTTCACAGAAATTGGCTCAGAGATTACGGCACTCGTCAGAGATAACACTACCGATTTTCTCCATGGACCTTACAAAATCGAGAGCTTTAAAAGAAATTCTTTCATCTTGCTAATAAACGACGTAGAAACTACCGTCAACCAAAAACGAATTAGATTCTGTTCTAAAAAACACCTCGATCATATAGATTTCAGAGACTGGGAGGACGAGTTAGTTAAGAAAATTAAATCCTTATTTGAACATAATTTATATATCTGGTAAATACATATTCACAACATTTCGGAAACAGTTTTAACGCTCCACTTACAAGAAGGGTGTTCTTTAACCACAATACATATTCACTTTCTGTTCTTCTGACCTCATTTTTTCCATTAAAATTTAGTAATGACGGTTTTCTTCCATATTCTATTTCAAAGGGGATATACGCCGTGGATTTCTGCGTTGCACATCGCAAACCGTGTTCTACAATCGTAAGAACTTCTGTCCAATCTTGTGTGTTATAGAATACATAGACGCATTTATCATTTCTTTAGTTGTGCGAAAAATTCGTTCAATTAATCCATTTGATTGCTGATAATACGGTGAGCTTTGAGTTTGATTAATATTCATCGAAAAACAAAATGTTTTAAATTCAGCAGAAACAAAATAAGAACCATTATCTGAATGTATACTCTCTGGTTTCCCGCACTTTCATACCCATTGATCTAATAATAATTTTAATATAGATTTGGAATCTATTGTTCTAAGAGGGATTAAAGCCATATATTTGGAAAAATAGTAGATTATTACTAAAATATAGTGAAATCGTTCTTTAGAAGTTTCGAACGGTCCGCAGATATCCATTCCAATCACTTCAAATGGTCTGTTTGCTTCTATATGGGTAATTGGTGCTCTATTACGACCGTTTTTACATTTTAATCTAGCACACGCTTCACACTTAGAAACAAAATCTTTTATATTGTGATCCATACTTGGCCAATAGAATTCATTTTTTAATGCAACTGTGGTTCTCTCTATACCTATATGCCCCATACTTTTGTGAATTTTTGGAATAATAATATATCTATCAGACTTTGGAATAACTAGTCTGTAAATATCATTGTCTAGTAAATAAAGTAAGTCTCCTTGTAGTCTTAGATCTGATAAACGTGCAAATAGTTGTTTAAAACATTTATCTTCTTTAATTTCCATAGGTACTTCGGTTATGGTTATACTTTTTGTAATCATTTTAATTATCCATACAATTACAACATCTTTAAATTGATTGTCATCATTTATAAATAATTTGTATATAGCTTTTTCATTGCTTGAATCACTTGAACTGTCTTCGAAAACTTTAACGTTTAGTCTTTTAAGTGGTTCTTTATAATTTAGAGTGCATTGTTCACAATAACCAAAGTTTGATAGAGCATCGGCATTCACATGATCTTTTCCTTTCCGGTATTCTATTGTCATATCATATACTTCTAACTCTTACTTTCACACACAAAATTGCGACGTATTTGGACTGTCTCAGTTTAAGAACCATTTTAAAGCTTCGTGGTCTGTTCTGACCGTAAAGTTATGACCTAATAATGTTTAAAATAATGTTTAAATTTCAAACAAAAACATACACTACCAGCAGTTCTTTTCCAGTAATACAATATTTATTTTGACTTTTAGTTAGGGTTTAGAAGCGTATGCCAGAACACGTACAGAACCATTTTGTATTTGCGATAATACTGCACTAATTGAATTTTGTGACGCATCGGTATCCAGTATGTAATAAACGTTGGTTTTTGGAAGAGCTAAAACGGGTGGGGAGGATAAAGCATCTTTCCGTTTATTAAGCGAATTAATTTTCTCCGCGTTCCACTGAAACTTTGAATCTGTCTTAGTAATCGAAGTGAGAAGTGTTGCAGACTTTGATTTATTTATTTTTTTTTATGAGTTTTTTCTTATGCGTGTCCTTGTGTTTACATCAACAAGTGTAGTTTATTTCTTTTAATTTTATTTGTTATGTGATATTTCTTTTTGTCGGTATTGTGGTTGTTTATTTTTTTTTATTATTTTTTTTATTATTTGCTTTTTTTATTAATGTAAAAATGAATAAAATATTGCCTATGGCAATATTAAATATCAAAAAAAAACGATCAATAATAAATCGATCGCTATAAATAACAATTTAAAAAGAAATATCAGCAATCAAAGAAAGAATTTTAATCCTCTCTACTGATCCTGATTTCAATTTCCTAGAAATAGTTCGTTTACTCAGTCCGCCACCACTCCGACGACGACGACGATTTCATCCAGATCAATTTAATTGTCTTCATAGAAAGAAATACAGTCAATTATTTTATACGGTAATTTATTATCGTTGACACATCACCTCATTCNTTTTGACATTACTCTCAATCTTTTGCTCTCTTTGTGATTCACTAACATTAAACACCCTGTCATCCACCCTTTGTTGAGTTGTTATAAAGAATTATAATTTCATTATTTATTCATTTGGTGTCTTATTTCAAATCTTAATTCAAGCACTATTTAAAATACGTTTGTTACGTAACCGAGTTGAGCAAAATACTTAGTTTTATCAGCTCGCTTCCGTAATAAGAGGTTCCGATAATACGGCATAATTTTTAATGAATGTTCTATAATAGTTAAATAATCGTAGAAACGATGTAACTCCTTTATGCAATTCGGGATATGCCAATTTTTCAGGGTCCGTTTTCACCCCTTCCGCATCTATTATGTGACCAAGATACCATACACTGGTTTTCAAAATGCAACATTTCTCAGAAGACAATTTAAGACCTGCTTCTTTTATCCTCTGAAGCAGTAAACTTAATCGGTTATTGTGATCTTCTATTGTCCTTCCAAAAACGCCAGGACGTCATCCAAATTAATCAGACATGTTGACCAGTTTTCTTTTTGCATAATACGATTCGTCATTTTTTGGAATGTAGCTAGAGCTGAACACAAACCGAATGGCATTCGGGTAAATTCGTATTGTCCGTATTTTGTTGTAAATGGCGTTTTCTTTATATCTTCCTCTTTTATTGGGATTTGATAATATCCGCTTGATAAGTCTAGTGTATAAAAATATTTCGCTTCTCCTATCGCATCGAAAATTTCTTTGCTTGGTGGGATGGGATATATTGGACGTTCGTTCTTTGCATTTAATCCTCGGTAGTCAATACATAATCTTAAATCTCCATTTTTCTTTTTAACTATTACTAATGGGAAATTCCACAGAGAATTACTTTTCCTGATTATACCCGCCTCTTCTATGTCCTTTACTTTAGTATTTACAGCTTCTTCTAAACCTATTGGAATCCTTCGAGGTTTGAATGCAATTGGTTTTGCTTATCCTGTTTCCATGGAATATTCGATAATGTTTGTGACACCAACGTCTAAAGTATATTTGCTAAAAATTTCCATATTCTGGCGAATTATCTCCATGGTAGCATTTTTAACCTTTATCGGTAAGTTATCCATATTTTGTCTAATAATTGAACATATATCAGTTACTTTGGATACTTCTCTTTCCTTTGATACTTGTAATTAACTAAAAATGCTTTTCTTGGTACTTTGTATCACTTCGTCTTTCCATTCTTCCACGTGCCCGAAAATAGATCCAGTATGTAACATTTTGACACCTCCATCCGGTATATATATTCGAACCCATATAAATCCTTTATGTGCAGTAACTTAGGAATTACAAATTAATAAATCTTTCTCTGCTATTTTCAGTTTATCTCCAATAAATAATAAATCATCGGATATTAATAATTTCTGCATATTTTCATCTAACACAGCACCTTTCACAAAGAATTCTCGAGAACCGGATAATTCTACATTATTATATAAAATCACGCGCTTAATTAAAAATGTCTGAGCTCTTTTTGCCCCTTCATCCGCATCCGAACCCTTAAATACGGTAGGAATTAGTTTAAAGTCGTCGCAACTTTGGTGGCTGAAACGAACGAAACAATAACATTTTGAATTTCGACAGAATCAATCTCTGGCTTGACACTTATACCATAATTTTTCATGCTTCTCAATCCAATAAAAATATCTGGTGATATATCTGCCGTGATATCAAAAACATGTTTCGTTGCTATATGACCAAAATTTACCGACAGTTAAATTTTTCCTTTGCAAATTACTATTTGACCGTTGGCACATCTGACTTTTGTTTCAGATGGGTATATCCTTATACCCGATTCTTCCGTTAAACGTTTTACAAGGTTGTCGTTTATCACGTTTAAATCAACTCAAGTGTCGAACAGAACATTTACTTTTCTGTTATCAATAGTACATTGAACAATGGGTTTGTTCATTGTTGATGATTTGTTCATCAGTACCTCTTTGTATAGTTGCCTTTTAGGCTTTTTGGTCGTGTCATTGATGTAATCCACATACTGGTTGATTAAATCCCGTTTTTTTAGTTTAGATTTTGAAATTGCATTGAACTGCCTACTCTCTGATCTTGAAGAATGAGATGTCGAGTTTATGCTATAAGTATCCGATAGTTATTCTTCCTGCATCACTTTCACCGTCTTGAGTTTCGGACAGTGAGTTTTTTGTGATTTCCTCCGAATTCATACATATTATTGTTCTGTAAAATCTCTTAATATGCCCAGTTTTATAGTATTAGTAGCACTTAACGTTTTCGTATTTGTTCAAACAACTCTTTCACGTTGTTTATGTGGTCGGTTATTGATCTCTCCTTGCAATGATGTCTCTCGAAGATGAATAGCTTTTCTTCTTTCTTCCTAAACATCAGTTCTTCCAAATACTTCTGAGCTGTAACGTTCGCTTCTGACGACATGTTGTATATATTTAATAAAGATAGAATCAATAAGAGTTGAACAAGATTAATATTTATTATATAACATATTATTTAAAGAAATTTAAATTGTTTTTACATAGTTTCAGTTTTTTTAATTTTTAAAATATATTATCATATATGATAATACAGCAGATTTTGAGATGATATTGAACGGAGATCATAGACAGTTCATAGCTCAGTGGAAAAGCTCAAAAGTGGTAACACGTTTCAAGGGAAATGATTCCAGATATTATTTGTATAATTATATATGGTCTTTTTGGAAGTAACTCGAAAGGTTTTTGAATTAATTCTCGTTAATAGAATCATGCCAGTGATGGAAAAAAGACAAGATATATGGGGATTATGTTTTCAGTCGAAAAAAGTACTTTACAAGCCACATGTATACTCTGAAAGATACAAGAAGAAGGTAAATATAGAACCTGGAAGAGTTCTTGGTTTTATTTGAAAAATTTCAACATTTTTCTGTCGCAGTTTAATACACTCTACACATTCAAAAATTATTATAAATCTTTTTAATTTAAAATTAAATTAAAATTATTTTTAATTAGTAGGAATCAAAGAAAATACCAATCATCCATCTGCGTAGGAGAGACACAAGCCGAATCAACATACAACATGCACAATATCAGCACACAATTCAAAACATTCCTCACAAGTTAAAAATATAGAATTTTTATAGTTTTTGATATTATTTCAATTTTCCATTAGTTATCTGTATAAATCATAATCTATTCAGTTCACAGGATTTCCATATATAATTATATTTTCGACATCATTTCAAATCGGGGTAAAACCATTTGAAATTAAATCATTTGGTAGCCGAAAGTAGGATGACTTCTATGAACTGAGCCTCTTAAATCAGCTAATATAATAATCAACTGATTCCTTTGTAAATAAATTATTAACTTGATGTTTGTTAATTTAAATAGTACCATACCCTGCGAACGTTGAGATAGCCTATCAGATATTAAGTCTGTTATAAGTTCTGTAACCCGAAGGCGCTCATGATCCTGCATTGCTTGCAGATGAAGAAGACAATTGAAATGTCCTTCACAGTAGCATTTGAAGACTATGAAGCTAGTGAGGAAAATAAAATAGATAAGATGATCGTCATCATTGATGACTGGGGACTCACAGTCAACAGTGTGAATAGTTAAAACTGTGAAATATTGAGTTTTTCCTTTAAACATTATATTTTAGTAAGGGAACGTACGCTTATTGTGTAACTTTTTAGGGGAGAGGAGGTCAGAGATTTAGTTACAGTTTATTACGATGGGCATGTGGGTGCTAAAGGTTATTAGGTAACAAATAAAATCTATTTTCTATTATTATTCTAAATTTCATTCCGCCTTAAAAAAATTTCTTTCCATAAAATTCACTCTTTCAGAATATATTTTGTTAAATCTACATATGCAAATTAAGTAGTAAAGTAGAATGGTTTTGCAAATAAACAATGCTGAGCAGTGAATTATATCAACTTCGGTAAACCGAAAATGCAAAACAATCGTTTAAAACCATTTTATTTCTTCTAAGGTATCTTAAAAAAAACGATATTTAAAAATATAAATAGATCCAAATAAAAATATGAATACTCGAAAAAAATTTAGAATACAAGATACATGAATTTTAGATTTGCTGGAAAAGCATTATGCGAAGTTTCCTCAAATGCCATCATTGATTCTTAAGAAGCCGTTGTTGAATTTATCGATCGCTATTGCTCTGAGTTCGAATCAAGTAATTTAATTCATATATCAGAAATTAGGATTACTCAACACGTTTGATCAACTCAATACATGACATAAATTGTAAAATGTTTAGACAAGGATTGCTCTGGAACCATTCAGAGTAAATTTTATAAAATTAGAAATTCAAGATTTTTGCTAGTCTTAATCCCTCGACATTATACTCTAATGATTGAAATGGAATCTATGAATATCAACAAATTGAAATATATTTCCTTATTTCAAAGCCTTCGTCTTGCATTCCCAGAATCACCATGTGACCAATTTGTCATAATGTCATTGACAAAGTTCAAACATGAACGTGTAAGAATTGCAAAACATATTTTGCATTCCTCACTTTATTAAGCAATCATTAAAAATTCAAACCCGAGAAGTGATTTATCCTATTACAAAGACTTGGCCAAAACGCGTGCTGATTCAGCGTGAGCGAGAATTTATGGTCATTACGGACGAATCATCAGGATTAGAGACATTCGAATGGGTAGAGATGGATAATGTGATAGTAGATTCAACATTAAATTTCGATAAATCATCCGTGGAATCTATACCAGTTTTTGACAAAAGCAGCTCTTAAACCCTTGGGAAAAGGAATAAATGATCTTCCAAAAAATATTTATTTTTGAAAGTTTTTTGATTTTTAAAATTGTTCGGTAGTTTGTCCATTCTACTTGTAAAATAAGATGATTTTTTCGATTTACAAAAAAAACTATATTATTCAAACAAATTAGATGATCCAATTAATTACACTCACTCAGGATCTCCAGATAAAATCACATAATCTTCCAGATACTGAGGTGGTTTCGTACCCGCACCGGTCGTTCAGCGGAATCTGTAGCTACCTCTTGCGTTGTCGATCCACTCATTTCGTCTTCACTCTCTGAAATATGAACATCCAATAACATAAGTTTTCGACTGTCCACTACTCTCCTGATGTGGGATATATGTCTCGTGATTCCATCGTCGTCCAGCTCCACCCCAACTGCAGACTTCAACGATGTAATTACATGCGGCCCCGCCCAGCATTATATCTTTTGTGAACAAAATTTATGTAGCATAACTCTCAAGCTTTACTCAATATTTCCCAATTGAAAACTTCTATAGTTAATACAATTTACTTATTGAGTTCAAACTTTTAAAACTAGACAAAAATTTAAAATTTGCTCGCAACCTGTGAGGAATATTTTAAATTGTTTGAATGTGTAAATGTATTTATGAGGGGTTAATTTAAATTTTTATCTCGCCAGAATAATTTATTATTTTTTTAAAGGGTAAAATATTTTAATGTTAATATGCTTATTCAATATTTTAAAATTAAAAATGATATAATAAAACAACTATTAAAAAATCAAATACGTATTTAAAAATAAAATATGTTTTTAATGTGTTTTTTAAATATTTTGAAAAAAAATTAAAAATGATATAATAAAAGAAAATCATAAAAAATCAAATATCTATTTAAAAATAAAAAATATCTTTTTAACCCTACAATGCGCCGTGATTCATATTTGAATCAACCATATTTTACCTCAATATCTTTTAATCGCGTGATATTCTTTGAGTGTTTACATACTGTGAACCAAAAACATTGTCTATGGAATGATAACTGCCCATAAAGTCATAGATGCAATATATTTTGTCAACAAAAATGACAGTTCAGTTTGATTTTTCAGTTTTTTTTCTTATGATAATTAAAAAAATTGCGCATTGTAGGGTTAATGTATCTATTAAATATCTTAAAATTAAAAATGATAAGAAAATCATTAAATATTAAATATTTATTTATAATTAAAAATATTTTTATTGTCAAAACAATTTATATATTTTAATAGAAGTATTGAGCAATTTAAATAAATTTTTAGTTTTAATGTGAAATGTATTTAATAAATTTGCAAGATTTTAAAAATTGGATAGAAACGAATTTAATAGATTAATTTGTGGCGGGATAATTAAATTAACAGAAAAATTTGTTTTAATTAAGTGAATTGTTGTTATATAAATAAAGTTTGGTGTTAAAAAAATGAATTCGGATATTGATGTTGCAACCACCTCTCATAGTATTGATTCTGTATGTTGATTTAAGTATGTTGAACTTAGAATGGTGATTCTCCCACCCAGATGGAAATTGGTATTTTTTTATTAAATTTAAAGTGATCGACTATTCGAACATAATTAAAATAATCATTTGATAAGTTTATATTTTTTTAATTTAACATTTAAAATTAAGTTTAATATTTTTTAATAAAATCTAAATTAAATGCATCTTTAATAATTTGATGACATTTTTATTATTTTATGTTTCATTAAGAAATGGTTAAAATTATTATTTTTAATTAATATTTTTGTAAAAGTTAAATATTTTAAAAAATGACTTAGAAAAATTGTTCGAATAATCATAATTAAAAATAGAAATAAGAAAACCAAGTAGAATGATGACAAACGATGAAAGACCTTCTGCGAGTTGTAATGAATCTAAATGTGATTGTAATAAAATTCAAATGAGACTTGTCTCAATGTTCTTTATCGAAAAAATGGAAAGATTAATCTAATATTGCTTCAAAAACCTCAATTTTGGCCTAATTAAAAATATTTAGATAGGTAAGAGAGTTTTTACATTTGCCAAAAAGCGGATAATAAACAAATACGTTATACATCACACTTTGTGTAAGTTTTTGTTCTACTTTTATGATATTAAAATTTTAAAATAGCTTTTATTGTTGTGCAATAAGCGAAAAATCCCTAATTTCCTTGTAAGTTAGCAAAAGACACCAAACTGAATACCATCTTATCATTCATTGTAAATCAAGTTCATTATGCCTAAACATTCTTCACCAACTAAACGCAACTCAACAATATCATGACATAGAATAGAAAAATCAACCTTTTGAACTTTTACTCGAAAACACAAGGGTCTAACAAATTGATCAATTATATATATATATATATATATTTAATTTTTTTTATTAAACAGTATGATAAAAAATAAAATAAATCTTTATATATGTATATATTTAGAAAATTATTTTGATAATTGCAATTAAAGAATTGAATTGTGAATTTTCTGGAAAAAAATTGAAGGTGTGATTTGCTTGAATAATATAATTGTAAATAGTGAATTTTTGAATATTGATCAAATAAAAAATTTCCAGTTGTTTATTGGTTTTTTTTTGATTTAAAGAATTCGTTCTAATTATTCTAACTATTATTCGTAATTATTGATTATCGGCAAATGAATATTTCTCGACTCAACAAACCCGAACTTATTATGGAACAAAATAAAATCTAATGATCACCGATGTTCGGTATTGCGATTGCGACTACAAAAAAACCCAACGAACGATTCTATCGCTTTAGTCTCAATCAATTTGATAAATCGTTGAAATATTTCCAATTAAAACACGGGAAATCCATTTTTCAACTCGGCGATTTGGTTGACGGTCGATGCAAAGGATATCGAGGTTTTGATTCGGCAAAGGCACTGATTGAAGTGCGATTCAGCAACCATCGATTCGTCACGTTTCATATGATCGGGAATCGCGAGAAATCGTTGAGGAAATTTCGATCGAAGACGGAGATGAATAATCGATCGAATTGGAATTGTTATCGAGAGGATTTGTCGGAGAAAGTGTCGGTGATTGTGATTGATTCATATGAGACTCATGTGCTCAATCAATGGAAGATCGAACAGTTAAATAAAGATAAAATAATAATTGATGGCGATCAGTCTATAGTTTTAACAATCGACGGTGCGATTAAAACGAATTAATGTCACAGAATTGAAAGTGATTTGATGATTGACAATTTACACGAAGATGCTTGGATAGCCGAGTTAATTCGAGCCGAAATACAAGGGTGCCTCAAAACCCGAAGGTTCACTTTATCCTGGGTCTGATCAAAACCATGGAATGACTGTTTAACTTAAATTAAATAAAATAGCATCATTTAAAAACTATTTACCAATAATAATTAAACTAATTTATATCTGTAGTGACAAACAGTCACATATATATATATATATATATATATATATATATATATATACATAGGGTTTTCTTAAGGTTTCCACCTTGGTGTAACCTAAAAAATTGTGGGTGTACAGTAAAAATATTTATTTTTACTCAAAAATTGTTACATCACACATACACACTGGATTTAAAAGGTTAAGAACAAAATAATGTCTTACACTTTTCAAATAAATATACAATAATAAATGACCTTGTGGAGGAGCGGGTATGTGCGAGAGAGAGTGGGTGGAATAACAGTGTGTGTATTTTTTAATTTTTACTTATAAATAGTCACACTTTTGGGTGTATATCTATAAAATTTGGGTGTACATTGTACACCTCAAATGTCCTTAAAAACGCTGCATATATATATATATATATATATATATATATATATTAAGAAAAATATCGATAAAGTTATCGATTGAAATATGCAACTTATTGCAAAAAAACTCCGATTGCAACAAGCTCAATTTCTTTCCGTCATCCTTGTTTGTTAATTCGTGGAAAAATCCACCGACCTAGATACTCGTCATTCCCTGTCAATCGTAGTCTTATTCCAATAAAAACATAAACAATTTTACAACAACATTTTCTATCTCAAGTATCGGTCTTTGTCAAATCTCGAATGCGATCTAAACAGTTTTCCCGTATATTATGATCGAACCATTGCTCAAATTATGGGGACTTTATATCTAACGGATAACATGAAATAGTAGGACACCTACTATTTTAATAGTAGGTGGAAAAAAAATTGAAAAGGCGCCCAATATTGGTTTACACCTACTATTTGGTGCTCTTTCCGATATGAATGTTCTTGTTACTTTAATTTTCATAATTCTAAGTTCGATTACTTCATCAGCAATAATTTCTTCAAGCACACCTAAAGATGTTTTCCTACCTGCACCCGATAT
>MQRK01255238.1:0-42020 GCA_001938485.1 Girardia tigrina
GGTGGTTGAGTAACACTTATTGTTGTAGTCATTGTCGGTGTTGGTGGAATTGGTGGAGTTGGAGTTGGTGGAGTTTCCTTTGTTGTTGTAGTAGTAGATATTGATGTAGTTGAAGGTGTTGGTGGTGGAGTTCCTTTTGTAGTAACAGTTGTAGTTCGTGGTTGAGTAACACTTATTGTTGTAGTCATTGTCGGTATTGGTGGAGTTGGTGAAGTTGGCGCTGGTGGAGTTTCCTTTGTTGTTGTTGTTGTAGATATTGATGTAGTTGAAGGCGTTCGTGGTGGAGTTCCTTTTGTAGTAACAGTTGTAGAAGTAATAGTTGTAATTGTTGTCGGAGTGACAAATTTTGTTGTAGTTATTGTCGGTGTTTGCGGTGGTAGGGTTCCTTTAGTTGTTGATACAGTTGTGTTCGTTCCACAGTCAGTATGTATTACTCTCGTACATATAATATAAGTATCATTTTTGAAAACTTGTTTTAAACGTCTGGTGCAGGCTAAGTTTGAGCAATCTTCCCATCTCGATTCCCCAATTAAGCACTCTTGATCACATGTATATTCAGAACAAAACATGTATGTACACAACAGTGGAGTTTCTGTTGTAGTTATTTGTTTCGTTGTAGTAGTAATGAATGGAGTTGATGTTGATATCGTTGTGAACTTTGTAGTAGTAGTTGTCGCATTACATAAACAACTAGGACAACATTTATTCTTTTCAGGTACCATTATTTGTATGCAACCTTCAGCACATTCTAATATGGGACATTCTTTTCGTTTATCCTTTGTCTCAATTTCATTGCCTTTGCATAAGTGGATTTGACATTCATCTGTTGCATCTAGCCATGCTTCTCCAACCTAAAAATAAATTAACGTGTTAAACGACCGATTGAAAGAATATCTTTTATTTATTAATAGCGAAGTCACATATAATTTATTTATATTTTTAACTGTCGTGCTAATCTACAGAAAAATAAATTAACATTAAAAATGTTTTTTTATCTTTAATAACAGTTCGGAATTATAATTTAACTTGTTACGATTTTGTGGAGCTCACATAAATTTTTGAATTTTAGTATTTTAAGTCTTACAAAAGAATTTTCAAAATATTTAAAAAAATATGCCTATAAATTAAATCATTGAAAAATTTTGGGATTAAAAATATTCTAAATTAATGCCTAAAATTATAATTTTATTTCGAATTTAAGCTTACATGGAAAAATTATTTTTTAGTAAACGATATTTTGAACAAAACCATTCTCGTTGACCTTTTGATACGAAATCTAAAGAACAACAAATTCACTCTCATCAGACTTTAACAAAAAGAGAATCTCAAATTTCAAGGTTTGATCGTTGATAAAAAATAATTGAAGTCATTAACTTTAAAGGAACCATTGAATTTACAAATCAGGCCTTTGACAACTGGAGTACGAAATAACCCCCATTTGTATTGTTAACTTTGTTTACTTTTGACCTAACCCATCTATTTTTGTGATTATCAACAAACCCTCGTTTTATCTAAATTTCGTTCCATTTGTTTAATATATTAATTGTTCGCTAAATTGTTATTATTATTAATCTACTAAACAGCGTAAGTGGCATGATTGCGCAGGCTATTACCAGCACCAATTTACTCAGGTAAGCCTTCACAATAATAATTGCTTGAGATTGAAAATGAATTTATTAATAATAAAAAAGTAAAATGATTAATTTTTCAAATTTTAGGTTTTCTATTGAATAAATTTATAAATGCAAAAAAAATAAATAGGAGTTTGTAATAAGAAAATTGTGAAATTTGTGAGTAATGTAATGAAATGAATTAAAGGTTACACAGGTCTGCACTGAAAAAAACTGCATAGGATTTTATCCATTTTCTTATAGATTTTAACTTGATAAAAAACGAAAAAGATACTCAAAAAATTCCATCACATCATGTTTTTAGCTGCACTCCAATTTCTCACATAATTGATAAGTAATTATAACTAAAATGGGTAATAAATAAAAAAAATGGTTAATGCTTTAGGACAGTAGTGCTAGTAGGTGGTAGATGAAGAGGTTTAGCGTTAACCGGAAAGTTGCATGATCGTATCGAAATGGGTTAAAAGCAAAAGTGAGTAATATTACTCATGAGGTTGAAAATGTTCAAACTTGTTATCTGGGGTACTAGGAATAAATGAAAACAATCTGTTGTTGAATTAGATCATGTTCAGATCAACTTCAGTATTTCGCTAATGCCACTTTTTTTATTTAGCATTGAAATGATACTTATCGTAAACAGTTGTTGTGTTTCTCGTCATCCGAAATCTGAAATCTAGTTCAAATAAATAATAAATCACTGAAATAAAATTTCATTCATTTATGAATAACTAAAAAACTGTTTCATATAATTTAATTTTAATTTTGTTTACTATTCTATTTGTGATGATAAAAATAAATCTTCTTTCAAATTCAACTGTTCCTAATTACGGTATTCTGTGATTGTTATTTTATTTTAGAAATATGGCATCTTGGGCTTGTGAAATTTCTCCCGACAACTTCTGTTGTGTATGGAGTGGATGTATCGTAAAAAAAGTGAACAAAGAAACATAAGTGAGTTTGTGAAGAAAATTTATTTTGTATACTTCAAAATGAAACTTGGAGATCAAGACAAAACATTGGCTCCACATAAAGTGTGCAGGAGATGCGAGGAAGATCTCCGTTTAGGATTAAAGGGTAAGAAGAGCTGGTTTCGTTTTGCCATTCCAATGATATGGCGTGAATAGAAAAATCACACGATCGACTGTTACTTTTGTTTGAAATACGTGAAAGGCTTCAATAAGAAAAATAAAAAAATCATTTTATTCTAACCTTGACTCAGCTATTCATCCAGTGTGATATGCTTCATCAAAATGGCGCATATTCACTGATTCATCTAAAACTAGCCTCAAAACAGTTTTACTGCATAATGGGAATGTATTTGCATCTCTTCTTATGGGACACTCTGTTCACATGAAAGAAAACTATAATGACATGGGTACGATTCTTGAAAAAATCAAATATCGAGAGCATCAATGTACGGTTTGAGGAGATTCGAAAATACTAACTATGTTGTTAGGTCAGCAAGTAGGTTATACAAAATATCCTTGCTTTATTTGTTTATTGGATAGTAGAGCCAGATAACCGCATTGGAAAAAACCTGATTGATCTAATCGAGAATATTTTACCCCCGGCGACAAAAACGTGATTATTACAACTTTGGTTCTGCCAGAAAAGTGTTATCACTACCTCTCCATATTAAATTGAGACTCAAAAAGCTTTTTGTCATATCACCACTGCCCAGATATAGGGATTGTTTTAGATATCTCTGTTCCAAATTCTCGAAACTTTCGGAAGGCAAATTAAAGGACGGAGTTTTCACTGAGCCCGACGTAAGAAAATTTTTAACTGGTCCACTATTATGGAAACGACGAGAGACAAGAAAAAAGAAGCATATGACTCTTTTAAGAATGTAGTAAACAAATTTTTAGGTAATACTATGGATCCTGACTACAAAACAATTGTACAACGTATTCTGACAGCATATGAAGCTCAATGATGCAATATGAGCTTAGATGTTCATTTTTTAAAATCCTATATCGACTGTTTTCCTAAAAACTTGGGAGCCTACAGCGAAGAACAAAGTGAAAGATTTCCGTGATTTTTAAAGACGTTACAAAGGAAAATGGGATGTCAACATGTTAGCTGACTACTGCTGGATTCTCAATTGCGAAACAAAAGAGAGAAATTGAAAAAGAGTTCGGAAAAGTATCAAAGAAAAAAAGGAAAGGTTTTACTAGAATAAATTGGTGACCTAAAATAATGTTTAAATATCAAAAACAATACCAAAAACTTTGGCAGGTTCCGCCTTTTCATTCTTATCAGACATATCACTAAAAATTTTAAATAAAAACTCATAATTTTCATTAAAATACTTTATATCATGATCATTAGCACTGCTAATGAGGGAAAATTGAAATTTTTTGTCATTTTTTAAATTTGAAATTCACACTGTTAAAATCTGGATGCTACTCTTAAAAACTGGCAAATCGAGCGTGTATGAGTCGTGTGTTGTATGCGTTGTATATATGTATCGTGTGTGTCAGGGTAAGGAATCTATTTTTCATATTAAACACCACTCTTAAATCCTGTGAGCTATTTGTAAAATCTGTTTTTTGATATTTTCTGTTTTAATTGGCTGTTATTTTTTAGATTGGAATTTACAATATTAAATTTGCTATCGAAAGCTGAAATATCCCTCTTAATTAAAAGCGACTATAAAGACTCATTTGGAATTGAAAAAAAACGATTGATTATCGGTGATTCTCTTTATCTGTTTGATGAATCGAATGACCTGGTGGGTGTGTGTGTGTAAATAAAAAATGAATTTCGATTGCCAAATATTGTGTCAGAGTTGGTTTGCGTGTTCTTAAGTAATGGAATTTAAAAATTTGTTTAAATGCATAATTTAAAATATTTTGCTCTTGAGAACTTTGGTGAATTAAAATCAAAAACTTTGAAATCACTGCTTTCATTTTCCATGGTTTGCATCAAGATAACAAGAAAGAAAGATAATTTGTTTGCAAAGGGAGATAGAGGCAAGGAAAAAGAATTTGATACATCATCAAAAATTTTAAAAACAAATCAATTTAAAATCAAAAAAATATTATGGGGAATCCAAATGTTTTAACGACTTCTTATCAAAAATGGTTCGCAAAAGAAAAGGGATCAAATTTTCAATTGTATGTGGACATGAGTATCGGGGTTGCAATGTTGATTTTGAGGATAAGGAATGTTTTCATATAAAAATTCGATCATCGTTGGTTTTATAAACAGAAAGTATCCATCCAAAACCAATAAACAAACTATAATTATTTCGCTGGTTTTGCAATGCTTGACATAACCTTAATCTTAAATAAGCAAAACTCATTAAAATCAGCAGTATTATCAAGAAATGACAAAGAATGTCATAATTCTAAAAGATAAAGACTTTGTGAACAATTTTTGTGTGGGGGACCCCACTTCGTCCTTTATGTTATAAAAAAGATTCCGTACTCTAAGGCTTAAACCATTTAAATATTATTTAAAATGTAATGTGTTTGGACCAAAATTTCCGTCATACTATTTGACAATTTGTACAACATAACTAAACTGTATTTACAAATAATAATATTAATATGTATATTCAAACTAGACTAACTCTAAATTCCTGTTTCGTTATACGATCAATGCATGGACATTCCTTAACATTGATGCAGTTTGTTCCGTTGTAAACTAGTGGCTCTTTGCATTCACAAATGGATCCGTCACATAAACTATTCCTCAAACAACTTCCATCCAATATGTTACATATCCGTGATCTGCATGGGGTAATGACTGATTCTTCAACAATTGCCTTGCATTCTCCAGCACATATACTTGTTTTAGTTGTTCCCGTTGATACAGGAGGTGGTGTTATGCTTTTATATAAAATATAAACATTTTTTGATCAAAAAAAATAATTATTACCAAGGGTCTTCTCTCATACACTTAAATCGTCCATTAAGTAGACATTGACAACTTGAACATGGAACTTCTGTTCCATTATTACCAATTTGTGGAACTATTTCTCCGGACTAAAAATAATTGTGAATTAATCTATGTTTGAAATCGAATTACTTTTATTTGTTTTCCATTATACATACAACATGACTTAAGACAATATTGAATGTTGGTGTTTTTATCGACATACCGGTATTCACCGGTTCCACATTCTCCGCAAATGGCAAGACTGATGTCACAAAACTTTTGGAATTGAGAAGGTGAAAGATTTTCCAGATCCCCAATGTCACATGGAAGTTCGCATTTATAGCTGTAGGTCGTACAAGGTGTTGAAGGAACACTTGTTGATGATAAACAACTGCAGCTGCAAATGCATTTGCCATTTTCTGGTACTATTTTACCATCACACTGAATTCACAATTTAGTCAAATTAAGTATTAATTAATAACTCAATAGAATGATACAATAACAAATTAATAAAAAAACATTCAATTTACTAATGAATAATTTCTTCTCAGTAGTAAAAAGTGTCTTCCAACAATTAAAACTAACATGTTTGTAGAAACAATCGTAACTAATTGCAAGGAATTTGCCGTCATGTGAGATAACACTCTTATTCAATCATACAAAATTTTAACAATGAATTCAATTTAAGTTTTCAGTCCCTTATTACATACCCGGTGCTTCAGTCATTTGAGAACAAAATGATTTCCGTGGGAAAAAATGAATAGAAAAAAGACAAAGAACATTTATTAAATATTAAAGCTTTATATAAATAAACACATAAATAAAGGACAACATCATTTAATGAACCCGCTATCAGCGGAAATAACAGTTTTTATATGTTTTCGAGACCGTTAGCAGGCAGAAATGAGATGGAGCTTGGGAATGTTTGTCATTGCATACATTACAGCAGCTCTGAGAGCTGAAACAGTGTCATGGGTTGCTTTCAACTACACTTTACACATAAAAATTCAGAAGATTGACATCTTGTGAGCTGAGGGGCCAAACGTTAGGTGTGACATGGTCGTGAAAATTCTCAGCTCTCTATTCTTGGGTTGTTCAGGCTGTTTAAGAAGGTGATGAGTCTTGTTGAAAAGCTTACGGCATCACCCGTGCAACATTAACAATCCAAGCCATGACAACCGTGGCTAACCCCTCGGTGTAAGTAACGGTACCTGACATAAAAAATGAGAAGGCATCACATCACCTTCACTACTAAGAACACCGAGACCATCAAGATACTAGAAATTTGATATTATGACCGTAGGTATCGCATCAAGACTTTTACTTAGCAACCGATCATTTTTACGATTCACCTTCTGGTCCTGAACAAAGTTCTTTTCGTATGAGAAAAAAACAGATCAATTTTAAATCCTCAGGATCTTTGAACTTTTTCAGACGTGCTGGGCTCTAGTCAAGCGGTTCATATTAGTGTTTTTTCTGACATGAACTCTCCTCTCCATATCACGTATGATTTGTGACGGAGGTCCTCTTAAACCATACATCGGATAGTAGCATAATCAACCTACAGTTCTCTGACCAGTGCTTTTATCGATTTTCCAGGGTTCTCTTCGATGCCAGCTTGGACTCGGCTTATAAAATCTGGCGTCCTCGTACTGTCAGAATGTCGACAATGTCATTTCTTTTTGAAAACGTCATCTACATTATCATTCACAGCTCCCATTTCTTTCCGACCTTATAAATTCAAATGATAGAGTGGTTTTCAAGAATACAGGATTTTCTAAATTGGTTTGTCCTGCAGCCAAGGAGACAATAAATGCCTACCTCAACATTTCTTACGTAAGAGTAGATTTTATTTTGTCTACTTGCAACAGAAAAAAAATTATGTTACCAAAACACATAGACAGATTTGGCGGCTAGATTGTGCGTTCTCAAATAGCTACCGCATTCTGTATTTTGTAAGGAAATCAACCAATAGGCTTTCAATTAGTGAGTCTCTTTATTAATAATAATAAATTATACAGATATAACATACATACCTTTGGTTAATTAATTTTAACGTTGTTTTCCAACCAATTTCAATAATAATGTTATTACAGTAGAACCTGGCTATTCCGGCATGGCCGGTGATTTTAAAATATGCCGGAATAGAGAGAGTCAGAACAAATACCGTGATTGAAAAATGGGGATTTTCGGAGCTGCCGTATTAAAGAGGGACGGATTAGACAGGCTCAACTGTACTTTAAAAATTGGTTTACGGTATAAAATTTTATTAAATTTTATTGGACCAGGTGGATTTAATATTTCCATTTCATATATTAATGTGTTTTAATGGATTTAAAAATTACTTTAAAAAGGTCAAATGGGGTGAATACACAATATTGGATTATTTTACAAAAAAGTAATAACTCTGGTTTAAAAATTATGTCTAGGATGAATTTTTGGATTAATTTCTGTGGATTAATCATCCTTCAACCTACACATACAGAGATAATAGGATAGATCAAGATGGGGAACTAGTACAAATGTTATTTAAACATTGGAAAGAGACAGACCAATCAATTCGAGTTTTCTATTCGAGTGTGTCTATGTAAAACTGTTTGTAAATCGATTATTCAGATCGATTTATTCTTTAATTATCTGTTTGAACTATGTACGTACTTAAGAGATCTTACGAATATGCAAAATGTATTTGTGAGGAATATTTTAAATTTGGTATGTTGAAATTGGTATGTTGAATTTTGTATGTTGAGTTTAGTATTTGGAAATGTGTTTCTCCCACCCAGATGGAAAATTGATATTTTGAATGTTCACGATGAATAATTATTCGAGAATAATTTGCATTTTAAAATACAGCATAAGATATTTAAAAAACTTTAAAAATATCAAATCGTTTCAAATTTAAATAAAGTAAATAGCTTTTAACTAAGTTTTAAATTAAATAAATGTTCTTTCTTTACATAAAATCATTTTGTAAATAAAATTAATATGTAGAAAAACTTTAAAAATAAAATCTGAAATTAATGAAAATTTTGTTCGAATAATTGTTTATTAAAAACATTAACAAAATTTATCAATTTAGAACGATGTCGAATTACGAAAGCTTTGCTGAGAGTTGTCCAAAAGACAATTCTAATTGTATTGAAAATAAAAGTTCGAAAACCCATGTTGGTGTTAATAGTATTTATATTATATAATTGCAGAATAAACAAACGAGTTGAGACTCAAAGAATATCTTAGCCATTCAATTTTTTAGCCATTCTTGTCCACGTATTCATATACGTTAAACCCAATACAAATTCATTTTCAGCTTAAAAATTGTGTTAGTTATGTTAAAGCTTCAAAATTGCTTTGGTCATACAAGTAAAGGGCGATGTTACAAAATTTTAAAGTAGGTGTCTGAATTCTTTGGAATTAGAGAACGAATTTTTAAATGCGAAAAGTTTTATTATTTAACTTTTTTATTTGATTTCTTCAACCTATTATAAAATTGTATTTAGATTAAAATATCAAACTAGTTCATCTAAAATACAAATAAATATTTTTAATTATAATTTAAAATTTTTAATAAAAATTATTTTATGCGTCTGAATGCATATGGATTTGGGTAGTATTCATTACAAATTTCATACTCAGATATTTGTATTCAAATATGTTTTATTTGTTTCATAAAGACATAACGTCGCAACAGAGACGAACTTTAGGAATTTATTCTTTGCCTAGTAATTGGCATCAATTTATGTGATGACTGAATATGCCATCATTAAAAATAAAAGATTACTGATGATAGTTTATACATATAAAACATTAATTACTTTTGTACTTGCACATTTTTCTTTACAATTGTTTAAATTATCATTGTCTTTGGTGCATATGACATTTCCTCTTTCGTTACAAAGACAACTCTCTTCCGAACAAGTTCCAGTTTTGCGAATAAAAGATTCTCCAATCTAAAATAACAATATTTCAATGTTTTATTTTTAATTTTTACTGTGATCACTCGCCTTTAATGTCTGATTGAGATATGTACACGCTAAAAGATTAAATATGGAATCAAAAATAAGTTAATTATAAGTAAGCGTTACTTGGAGAAGGAGTAGTTGGCGTTTCAGTAATATTACAAATCAAGCAACAATCAACCATTATTCTTTTATCCTGTGGCTGAAATATGGGGTTCTGTTATAATTAGCGGCTCGGAAATACACTTACGCAATTCACAGGTACTCCTTTACAATCCTTAAACGTTTGCTTGATCTCCTTTCCATCACACATGTATTTCTTGCAGTCGATTTCCCATTCTTCTCCATTCTTTAATTATGAAAGTATAAATTTTTATAAAAATAATCTTACGAAAAATTAGAAAATGTTCATTAATAGGCAATAAGTCAAAAAGTGATTCATAGAAAGATTTCCTTTCGTTACTTTTAACATCCCGGGAGAGTATTTAGCTCAAATAACATTATTCTTTACAAAAAATAACTCATCTTTTTGAGTTGATTTATTTCAAGGGTCACTTCTTAATCAATTCCTAAGATTTGAAAAAGCTTATTATTTATAAATTCCCAACCTCCCAATCATCATTGTTGTTAGGGAGTAAATTACCAGAAGAAAATTTGTGAGTTAGAGTGGAAATGCACGATGAGATTATTTGAATAACATTGACGAGAATAGAAGAAAAAGAAATAAGAATAAATTAAGTAAATTAAAATTTATAATGAGAAATTAAATTTTATAAGTAAATTAAGAATAAATTAAAATTAGAATTTTCCGGTTTGACATTAACAAGTTTTAGAAAAAGATTGTTACTCAAATTAAAATTTACAATTAACTGATTATAAAAGTTAATTATAATAAAAAAAATTTGTTTGTTTATTGTAAGTAATTTTTTTGGTCATTATTTTTTGGGTCGAATGTTTCTTGCAAATAAATTTTTCAAGTTAAATTAGTTTTTTTTAATATTTTGATATGGATTCGCACGTTCTGGATGATGGAGTGCCCATCAATTCTAACAGTTGTTATATTAATTAAATAATATATTGAACATAAACCAAAAGGAGTATTAAATAACAACGATCCATGAGGATGAAATCAAACAGATATTTATAAGCTTGCTCGAAAATCCTTCTTTCAGCTACTTTATTTCCAAACACAGTCTTAACCCTTAGTAGCCTGATTTACGAAAGTGATTTATTTTGTTCACTTTGTCGCGCAAGTAATATGTCATAGATAAAATAAAACAATAATGACATTTGATTTTTTTTTAATTTCGTTGGAAAGAATATTATACAACAGTAAAATACGTACAGCCAACCTATAAAAAAAACTAATAGTAATGTGAACATTCGGTTTAAAAGATTGGTATCAAAATTGAAACTCTAGGTTATTAAGGGTTAATGTCTTACCCAAGTAGATGTTCCTCAGACATTAATATAGTTCTATTTGAAACAATATTTTAGATTATAAACACTATTTCGAGAAACTTGATTTTAACGAGAGAGAGTACTGAAGTCGCTGATTGTTCTCTTTAATATATCAATGTGCTCCAAAGTCTCCAATTACTTAGAGTGCAACTTAATATATAATGAAAAATATTGGAAAAATATCAAATGAAATTTCGTAATGTCATTAATACTTAATATTTCTCCTTTAAGATTTTTATTCCATTTTTATTATTCCATTAAAACTAGAATATTTTGATTAATGTTATCACAGTTCTTATCAAGGTAAAGAATCTCTTTGGTATTTCTTCATTGAAGTTCTTACCTTTCTAACGTTTCCAAGTTCATCGACACACATGCAATCTTTTCTAGAGACGCAGTCTTTGCCATTAAAAAATAGATTTTCCGGACATTCGCAACCTTGTCTAAATATATGGTTCATTAAATCAACATAAAAATACACTAAATTTGACTTACATGCATCCGGTTTTGTCACAGTTTCCAGTTTGCTGAGCTTGACACATAGAATCACAAGATGACTTTTGGCAAAATGTATGGATCAATGGAGGTTTACAAAACGGTGTGGTTTGCATCACACTGGTCGGCACACTTTGGGTCGTCGTTTTCGATGGAAGACATTCACAACATTTATCTTTATTTTCGACTAATGTTTCAGTCCCCTGAAGTTTTTAAAATATTGTATCTTTAAATAACAATTCAATTTTGTTTAATTCAAAGTAACGGTTAATATAGCAAATCAAACATTTTACTTATTAATAACGTCATTAAGTGATCATGGTCCCAATCTCTCTTTCCTTAACTTAAATCTATAAATTAAGCAACTAAATATTTTAATTATATTGGCTAAACAACTTAACGTCACACATTACTTCTCATCTACTTGAAAAGTTTCATAAAAAATATATTAATTATAAGTCGTAAAGATAAAGACAAGGCAGGTAGAGGTAGAAGAAAGAGTAAAAACAATTATTCTAGCAATTGATTTGCACTTGGTTATTGTAGTAACTCATGATAAACAGAGAAAAGATCCAAATAAAATGGTTGTTTCAGATTAAAAGAGAAAGGATCCTATTCGTATATGAAAAACCGAAGCAAAAGAGAGTATTGAAAACTGGCAATTCATTATTTTTGGAACTCTTGAATTTTTATATTCTTAACTCTTTAAAGAGACTGCTTTAATGTAACGAAGGTTTTAAGCCATACATTTGATGAATGTATAATTTCAATAGTTTATAATACAAAAAATAAAATCTTATCGAATTTTATTACAAACTTTTATTACGTTTCATTTGTTTGTCTGTCTGGATGCATCAAATCTTGCGATCGAAAATCCACCCACTTCCCGTTCACCTAGCGACATGAAACTTTCAGGACTGATGTATTCTAGGTGACAATACACTCTTTCACTGTCACTGCTCATCTACCGCTTTTAGTTTGGCCGCAAAAAGTAATTAAAGTGTCGTTCTCACGTTTTCCTCAGTAGTATGCTTTGAAATTTGCTACATCTAAATGCAAATAGAAAGCGGGTTTTCGCCTAGTAGGCTTTGATAATTCAGTCAAAAAATGTGGGAAGTGGGTGAAATAGATACAGAACCGCAAACATATGACAAATTATAAAAGCTTGTACACCAAAAATTTTTTTGGAATGATTATACTTATTAAATAACGAAATTATAAAATCAAATTGTATAATTTCTTATTTGAATACATTTGACAATTAATAAGTAACATAAGTTTTTTTAATCAATTTCTACTTTGCGTTCAATTAGTGATTAGTAAAGTAAATATTAATGTCTTATTTTTTATACTTTCGTAACTACTATAGTCAATTTTAACGTGTGATTATGATATTATAACTTTATATAATAATATTCTCTCTAAGAAATTAAAAATTACTACTTATTAATCAACTAATCTCTTATAATAATAATAATTTTTTAACTATTAATTAAATTAAAATTAGTACAGTATTTTTCGGTATGATGATATATATTAAAAAATAATATTTATATTAGTACTATCCCATTGAGTCATGAATTATGTTCCTTATGAATATTTATATGAAATATGTTTTTTTAGTTGATAAGGGGTTTTTCAATAACATAGATTAACAATTTTTTGTATCCAGTCGTCAATAAAAAATATAGGAGTATCATATATGATACATAGTGACCAAAAGACTGTAAATGTTCAGAAATGTAGAAAGTAGTGAAACAAGTTTTTACATAAAAATGCTTTATTTCTTATGGTATTCTGTGAAGCAGTTTCAAGATCAGTCGAATTTCTATTGAGTAAGAACAAAATTTCAAACGAAAAATCACTTTTTTGGTAAAAAAATCTACAAAAAACACTGAACGCATATTTACTCCGACGACTGTCTCAACCATGTCTCCACACAAATGTCATTTGTGTCACATGGTGATGATGTAATGATGCATACCATCTAGGAAAATATTCGCAAAGCTTTATAGAAATGATACACGGTGAGCACTTGGGTCAAATTATTCTAACTTCCATACTATAGCACTAAGAACACATATATCACGTATGATACAAGGTGTCTGAAAGGGTTATATATATATATATATATATATATATATATATATATATTCTTTCCCTCAGAATGGAAGGAAGAATGATTCTTCGAACTGCAGGATCTCGGGAGTCGTAAGTTAAACCATCACTGTCAGTGTTATGATTCGGGAAATCGGATATTTCTTCTTGGTGAATTTTTCGGACTAGAGTAATTCAAGTGTAGAATCAGGAAGGAGCGATATTGCTAAAACTGGGTTCCTAGAAAAGAAGTTAGCAACAGTATTTATATATATATATATATATATATATATAATAAAAATATTTATTTTTTTAATAAGAAATTAAAAAATAATGACGCTTTAATATTATTATCAAAAACTAAATTAAAATTTTATAAGTATCTTAACTATTTCGGTGGATTTACCGCCATCTTCAGTCATTAATTAACAACAGTTTTAATGTCTTGTATATTAGAATGACGATCAAATCTTCTATTTTAGATTTGTTTCATCTCATCACAAAACTTTGAATTTAAAAATCATATCCGAATCTTATAAGATTAAAAATATTTTTAGTAATAAATAACAGTCTTGAATTTGTTCTAATCTTGCTTCTCATTTCTTGTAAAAGTTGTAGTATCACAAGCATTGGATAGACTTTTCGATATATATTTATAAACTGATTGAATGGCATAGACGATTGGGTAATGGTAGTAGAAATGCTGGTTATATGAATGAAATCTTGGTTTCGATGCGAAAATAATCTATTTGAAAAAACTGTTACTATTCCTACTGACTGTTGAGATTATTTAATTAGTTATTGCATAAATGGTTGCATAACAGTATACTTACGTTTAAGGTAGCAGAGTTAAAGTTAATAATTACAATTAATCATCCACCTAAATATTTCGTGAAAGATTGAAAACTTAATTTAATATGATAACTATGGCACGGAATTTAATGACCTTAAAAATCAAAAAAATGACTCTATTTTATTTCCTCTTTTCCGGGTGAGATATTATTTTGTTCTTCCCCTCTGCCAATAGAGTCGCCACAGTCACCAATTATTATTATTATTATTAATAATAATAATCATTGATAACAGAGTGGGTGGCGGAGTGGTAACGGTGGCGACTCTATTGGTATAGGGGAAGAACAAAATAATATCTAACCCGGAAAGAGAGGAAATAAAATAGAGTCACTTTTTTGATTTTTAAGGTCATTAAATTCCGTGCCCTAAGGATAACATAATAACCTAGTCCAGGGCCATGCACTAATAAGAATACAGTATCTGATAGGTAATCATGGCTAAAAGAAAGTTGGCTTTGTATTTCAGGATTTATATTTGGGTAAGTACTTTGTAATACAATTTTATTTTGAAATTAGTGGATTAAATAAATAATACTAAATCCCAACTTACTTGACACGTTAACAGGCAAACCTTTCTCGTTATCCACGTACCATCCACACATGTTTTCATGAAACAATCCTGGTAAACCGAGGTTGATTGTTCACTACATACAGTTGTCACTGTCGGAATTGTCGTTGTTCCTTAATTCCCAATTAACAAGTTTAACGTTTCATAAATATATAACTCACGACTTTCATAACATACGAATATTTTAAGATTTTTTAATATTAAATTTCCAGGTGATGCAATTGCAACTTTCAAAAATGGATAGAAGACTCCAATTTTTTTATTTGTTTTGAATGACAATTTAGTTACTCCAATTCCATGTTCCGTCTGAATTTTAAAATACATTATAAATTTATGATCTTTGATAATGTATTTCTAAATAAAAACGGCGGGAACTTATTCCTCAAGCCAATATTATGTATTAACAATATTCAAAAATAATATCCGAAAATAAAAATAACTCACGAATTTATGTTCATTGACGTTGTCTTTATCAGTCCCGAATGTTACATTGACTTGCGAAGCAATACTCACGTCTATTTCAAGGTCTACTATTGTTACTTCGGTATTTGACGAAGGTCTCAATTCAATAACAAAATAAACAGATCTTGTATTGGTATTCCATTCTTTATCTTCTAATAAATTCGATTTTCTATTAAATTAATAATATGATGAAACACAATAATGAACCGGTAAATAAAGCCTTGACATCTGAAACTTTTCCTCCAAAAACATCCACGACATTGACGCTAATTCGATCGGCTTTCGTTAAGGATATGACTTCTTTGGCACATACCGGTGCCGTAGTGGTCGTAGAGATCTGTGGTGTCGTTGTAGTAGTTGAAGTTGTAGTAGTGGTCGTCGTTACTAAAATGGAAAGTGAATATTCGAAAAACTACTTTTGTCAAATCTTACCACTTTCATAACAGACTTTAACAACGAGATTTTTGATAATCAAATTGGAATTGTCGACTGATACGATTGATATTTTCACAAAATTAAATGATTCTCCATTTTTGTTGTTTTTACTGAAATTGATCCTGACAGATCCAGAACCTTCTTTATTCTAAGATTAAATGTTACTTTAATAGCAAAACTGATACATAATACGTACAGAAACTATCGAATAAAATTATTAAATAAATTTTAATAACAAATCTGAAGATTAATTTTCTTCAACATTTTATCCCTATTCAACTTTACGATTTGAAGAGATCTTTTGTCGTCCTTTTTCAAGAATTCGGGAATTAGTAAAACTAAGGATTAACCAAAATACGATTTAAAAAACTCTAATAACTATAAAAACCTCAAGCAGCGATACAAAGTTTTTACATATTACCAGAATTTTTAATAGGATTTAATTAACAGGTCACCAAAGTTCAATTTATATAAAATTAAAAAATCATCTAAGGCTTCATGATTATTCTTGAAGAAAGATTGTCTTAGGCTCTCTAGTTCTATTTATCAATTAATTTTGCACAAGTATCAAAGTTCCGGAATCGGATATTTAAACAAGATTAGATATTTATAAAAATTAATTTATACACTTAAAATAAGTCTAGGTCATACTTTTAATATAAAATCCTTTTGTGTTTGTTTTACTGCATCAATCGCAGTTTTTGATATTAGTGATTTGGTACGATTGTTATTTTTGTTTTCGTGACAATTGAATTTCGAATTTTAGTGTACGTGACAAATAAAATTTGATTTGAAATTAATTAAACCGTTAAAATAACATTAACTCTATCGTAAAATTTAAAATTACTTATTAGGTTGTCCTAAAAGTTCTCGGTCAATAATGAAAATACATTTTTTTCAAATTTCTTTTTGGCATTATTTATTTGATATTGATATATATCGATTTATTTATAGCATTATATGGACTACAAGATTACAAAGCTTGAAATCCGTGTGTTGCTGCGTCACTATTGGAAGAAAGGCTTGACAACACGAGATGCTGCCAAGGCAATTTGAAAAGTTGAAGGTACATAAACGGTAGGAAAAAGTACGGCTTTTGATTGGTTCAAGCGTTTCAATAAAGACAACTTTGACTTGAATGACAGTCCTCGTTCAGGGCGACCAACAAAATTGGATAACGATGACTTGCAATCAGAGTTGGACATGAAGCCTTCGTCAAGCACTCGTGATTTGGCATTTAATCTTGGAGTTGGAAAGTTAACCATACATTGTACACAAGAAACCGCGTCAAGATCCACACGAACTCACCAAAGAAAAAGCCGATAAAAGAGTCCTACAGAATCCACGAGAATTGTGATGTCGGACGAGAAATGGATCTACTTGGTCAAGCACAACCGAGATAAGCGATGGGTTCCACCGGGTCAAACAACGCCGTCAGTTCCAAAACAAGATCGATTAGGCTTGAAAATCATGTTGTGTCTCTGGTGGAACTTTGAGGGAGTCGTGCACTTTGAATTGGTTCAGAACGGCCAGGCCATCAATGCAGAGCTCTATTGTCAACAGCTGGACCGTGTCTACGACAAGCTCAAGGAGAAGTACCCTGCCTTAATCAACCGAAAACGTGCACTGCTTCAGTAAGACAATGCCAAGCCGCATACCACCAAGAAGACCACGGCTAGGTTCCAAGAGTTGGATGGAGTCGAAATGCTGCCGCATCCTGCTTACAGCCCTGATTGCACTCCATCCGACTATGGCCTCTTCCGATCCATGCAACACTTCTTGAAAGGCCACCGATTCGAAGCATTCGATGAAGTTGAACAAGCATGCCAAGAGTTCTTCAATTCGAAGCAGCGGGAATGATACTTTGACCAGATCCAAAAACTTGCAGACCGTTGGCAAAAAGTAGTTGAAAACGATGGAATATACTTTGAAGATTAATTGTTATTTATTTCAAATAAATTCTTGCACAAAAAATTGAATTTTTCATTCTTGCCGGTAACTTGTAGGACAACCTAATAATTTAAGAAAAAATATTCGACTGTTGATTTTCATGTTTTACTTTTTGGACTGAAAATATTTCTGAAGACTATTCCAAACATGTCTATCTGATTGAAGTCTACATCTATATGCAACATTTAGATTGATTTTTAATTGAATATTGAAGGTGTTTAACCAGAAATTTAGGTCTTAAAATTGAGCTGAGGCAAACTTTTGCAACTATTTATTATTAGTTATAATAATATTATTTTTATGTATAATCAATCTGGTCGAAAAGAAAACAAAAGAAAAGTTGCTCAACAAAAATTGTTTAAATAATCGTTAATTGTTATAAAATAAAGTTTTGCATTTGAATGAATTCAATCATTGATCAAGAACCCAAATAAGTAAATTTGAAGAAAAAGTCATCAAATTTGATTCTTGATACTTGTAAATCTGACGGATGCACTGAACACAATAATGTTTTGCGAATCCTGTTAGAGAACATGACACTGTTCATATTGTTTTCTAGATTTAATAGATGCCTTCAGTAGATACCGATAGAACATATACTAGGTATTCTAAAAGGAAAAGGGCCCTTAAAAGTAGACTATGGCAACTATGATACGAATACAACTGTGTTTAGGAATGGATTAGATATTGAAATAAGAAGATATGTCAAGGAAATCTGTTGGCAGTGCCAAACTCCACTAATGAATACATATACGGAGATGGGGAATTAGAGGAATAAGGACTTGTCTCGGTTAGGGACGAATACGTCATCCAATCTATCATACAGGCGTTTCGAAACATGAACTGCTTGGATAGTATAACAATTCGTCGTATATGATTAAATGTTCAAAAGAAGAAGAAATTGATTCAATTACGAAGGGTGTCCCAAAAGTTCGCGGACTGATAAGTAATAACAAATTCAAAAGGTTTATTCCAGTTAACTAAATTGATCAATCCTCATCAGAATCGCTATCGAACTTTTCAATATAATCAACATTCAGTTCCTCACACTTTTCCCATCTCTGTGTCAACTTCCTAATACCATTATCGAAGAAAATACGCGGTGTCTCCGCAATCCACGGACTGACTGCTGTTTTAATTTCATCCAAATTTGCGAAATGATGTCCTCGAAGATGTTCCTTCAATGCCTAGAATAGGTGATAATCACTCGGCGCGAGGTCCGGTGAATATGGGGGGTGAAACAAAAGTGTCCTACCTAATCGTTGCACGGTACTGACAGTCAACTTTGCTGTATGGGGACTTGCGTTGTCCTGTTTCTATAATGGGATGGATGACAACTTTCCCCGCCGTTTGTTCTTGATAGCTTTGCGCAGATCTTTGTCGAGTAGGTTCGTGTAGTATGCGCTGTTGATGGTGACCCCCTTTGGCAGGTAATCAATGTGAATTATCCCATCACAGTCCCAAAAGACGGTAACCATTACCTTCCCGGCTGAAGGGACGGTCTTCACCTTTAAAGGGGGTCTGTTGCCTGGGAGGCATCATTGATGGAACTGCTCCTTGGTTTCAGAAAGACAAAACGGGAGCCACGTTTCGTCCACTGTCACAATCCGTGACCAGAACGCCTCCCAGAAATCATGAACCAGTTGCAGCAGTTCTTGACAAGCAGACTTTCGATTAGCCTTCCGGTCGTTGTCGAGGAGACGCGGCACCCCCTGGCAGTCAGTTTCCTCATACGCAGCTCCTCTGACATTATGCGGAGCACCTGACTTTTAGAAACGCCTGTAATAGCTGCTATCTCACGGATAGTGAGACATCTGTCACCAAGAATGACTTCCTCGATAACTTTCACATTTTTTTAACATACGGACTTTGTTGGTCGCCCACTGCGTTCATCATTCTCCAATGATTGCCGCCCTGTCTGGAATCGTTGCACCCACTTAAAGACAGTCGTTCTTCCCATAGCGGCATCACCAAAGACACGTTGTAAACGGTGCGCAATATCTGCAGTGGGGGTGTCTTCCTTCCAGAGGAAAAAGATGATTGCTCGTTGAGATTTCGCTGCCTCTTCCATACTAACTAGAAGAGAGAAACATGACAAATTAATACATTCGTATGTCACACACATGCCGACGGACAGCCAATGAAAGTTCACCTCAATTACAATTGGTTGGTTCCCCCCCTCATGCATCGTACACACACCGCGCGTTACAGTCACGCACACACGTGACCACGCCATTTTCTCTCAGTGCGTGAACTTTTGGGACACCACTCGTACTAATGTTCGTGTGTTAGGTCGTCAAGTATGAACTAATTTATAGAACTAAAGTCAAAGTTTATGAATAATTTACAAAGACAAATATTTATACCATTCATGTGAGGGTTACCCACAGTTTATTGCTATGACCTTTCCAAGTTTTACAATTTTTTATTACAATGTCTTACGTATTCTTGTTCATTGATTTGATCTCTTTCATTGCCGAATGTCACGGTTACTTTCGAATTCGTATTCACATTGACTTCGAGATCAACTATTATTACTTTAGTATTCGATTTTGGGGTCAATTGAATGACAAAACTCGATTCTCGACTATTCGTATTCCATTCTTTCTCGTCTAAAATTAAAACGTAAGAAACATTTGAAAAATACTTTAGAGATATTTACTTGTCAATATCTTTTCAATGTCTGTAACTTTTCCATTCTTCACATCAACAATGTCGACTTTCATTCGATCTGTTTTCGTCAAAGAAACGACTTCTTTCGCACAAACTTCCCGTGTCGTTGTTGTTGGTCGTATTATTGTCGTTGTTGTGGATACAGTTGTGGTAGTTACTTAAAAACAAAAGTAATACTTATATAAAAAATCAATTAATTAATTCCTACCACTTTCATAACAGACTTTCAAAACGAGATTTTTGATTACCAGATTATTATTATCTTTTGAGACTAAAGAAATTTTGATAAAGTCATATGGTTCTCCATTTTTGTTATTTTTATTGAATTCGATTTTCACAGTTCCCGTCCCTTCTTTCGACTATGAAAAAGGATATTTATCAATATTTTAATTTAAAAATATTTTAAGGTTTTTAATAATTAAAAAACTCTTATTGACACTGTGAGGAATATTTGAATGTTTGATGTTTTGTGTTTGAATCATGTTGATTTGGAAATGTGTCTCTCCTACCCAGATGGATGATTAATATTTTAATTCTTATTATCTAAAAATATGTAATGTTTAAATTTATTTTTAATTTCAAATAATTTTAAATAAGTTAATTAATTTTTATAATANNTAATAAATAAATCAAATTATTATTTTTTAAATAATTAATAACCATTTTAATTATTATCCAATAAGTTTTGAGGAAGTATTTTAATAAAATATTTATTTCCCCATTTGCTAAAAAAATAATGAGAATTAATTCATTAATCAATTTCGGTTAGAATTCAAATGTACGAAAGTTTTGACAAAGATTGTCTTAAGGATAATCAAAATTGTTGTTTAAATAAAAATATAAAAAGTCAAATTGGTGTTTTTAATAGACACCATTCATTAAAGAGTGACTTATTCCTCTTTGGATTACTACATTGTTTGAACCGAAATTTATGAACAGGTTGAAAGTCATTCATGACAAAAAGTTCAACTTATTTCTTTGTAAAAGTAAAGTATTAATTAATTATTTATTTTTTAATCACTTTTTTAAATATTTTTTATTTTAATTTTTTTACAAAAATACAAATTAAAATTTTTTTTAATAGAAAGGGACCAATTAAGAACTATAAGAAAAAAAATTAGAAACAAGAATGATAAAAATGCAAAGAAATTTCTCTTTTTCCAAAAAAATTAATTTTATTTATCTGTAATTTCGGTAACCGGACAATTCGACACAAGATATCTTGATACATTTAATATTCGGCAAAGGAAAATTCCTCATACTAATTTAAAATAATAATCTAAATTCTTAAATTGTACAAAAGAAAAATTCATTTTAAATTGAGATTTTTATTTTGACTTTAGATTTTAATACCAACATATAACAAGTATAAGTACTATTATAGTACTATTATATATATATATATATATATGTTTTAGCTGTTTCAAAAAAAATATAAATACACTTTTAGGAAGAATTAATAATTAATAAATAATTATTCAAATTTAATATCATATATTAAATTATTTTAAATTAATTAAATTGGAGTTCCAATTATTTCATTATTAATTCAAGTATTTTTGTGTTTTTGTTTTTATTATCAAATAATTTTTTTAGAAACGAATTAACTATGCAATTCTATATCACAACTAAGGGAGCATCCATTAAGGACGTCCCCTTCTAAGGGGGGGGGTCACCAAAAGGGGAACATTTGGGGACAATAGGGAGGGGGGTCCAATTGTTAGGGGGACATCCCCCAGCAGCACCTTTCATTAAAATCTAAAGTTAAATTTCAGCTATCGTTTATCTTGTCATTTTTGTAAGATTTTCTGTTAGAGATTGATGTAATACTCAAAACCCCTGTTATCTGAATTCTATTTTCCCAATTCTTTTATAATAATTAAGTAATTTATTTTTTCTTTAGGAATTATGTACATTTTCGTTATTTTAACAGTATTTGATTTTTTTATTCTATTTATTAATATGTGACTTAAATTACAGCCAAAATAAAATTATATACAAGCTAATCTTTAAAGCTAGAAATTCAATGTTCTATACATTCTTCTGAATATAAGGGAAATCTGTTTTCGGGGGATGTCCCCCGGGGGTGTCTCATAAAAAGGGACATAAAGGGACAAGAGGGGGGAGGGGTCAAAATATGCTTATTTTTTATAGGACGTCCTTAATGGATGCTCCCTAATATGGGGACCACATCAGACAATACAAATTAAATTTAAAATTTCAACGATGTCAGTCTATTGATTTAGTACCGGTAAAGTGGGAAAAATGATATTTATCAGTAAATGATAATTGCCACGAAATGGCCATGGATATAAAGAAATATAATGTGAAGAAATACTTAAGAAAAGAAAATAAGGATTAAAATTGGAGTTCAGTTATTCAAACAATAAATTCAATGTTATTTTAATGTGGTGCACTTAGTGAATTGATAATAAACATTTATGTTACATTTGGTGCAATGGATATTATCGATCTGATAGGTTGATGAGAAGGATTGATATATCGTGCCAGTAACTAACCAAATATTATTATATTGTAGAAAAAAACCGCTATACAATTAAGAGTATCATAATGAGATCAAATATAACGATAGCGAAATCATTATGGTGGTAGAATAATGCACCATAACAAATAGAAAACCATTGAGTTTGATGATATACAATTATAAGTATAACAATCGTAAAGAAATAGAATGTTGAGACTATCAACTGGTCTTGGTAAAGCTGATGTTCATTCATAATGAGGAATGTACAAGCTGCACTCAAACGATGGTTAAAAAGTATAATTATGAATATACTTTCGTATTAGATATATTTTGTAGAGTGTGGCTTTCCCCGATTCCACAGACGTCACTGACTTTCGACTAAGAAGATTTGAATCAGATGATTAAACCGAAGCTTGTCGATGTATTTACAGAAGCCAATGAATCAAAAAGTCATAAGGAGAAGACCGAAATATTTAGAAGACAACATCATTGATGTAGATTCGATTACATACGAATTTGATTGGGATTTGAAAATTCAGTAAATTATATTTTAATTAAAGAATTTTATTTTTTTGTGATAACATATTTCGACAGTTTTACGGTTATCTTTTGACCGCTGATTTTTAGCTTTTTACATAGAACATATGAATAGCACATAAATAGGAGAGACTGTCCGTCATCTCTGCAAGCGAGTCAAAAACACACATAGATGGAGTAAGAGTAATATTGCTGAGCATAGAAAAACTTGTAAATGTAATCTGAATATAAATGATTTAAAAATTCTGCATAAGTATTTTAAAAATTATTTGGATAGTGTCATTTGAAGCTTAGTTGATAAGGTAACATGATCCTAAAATTAATGTTCAAACAGCACTCTCAACCAATTTGTTAAATTTTCGATTCATGTAACGTCTTCATAATTTCATAAACAATAAAAAGCTAAAAATCAGTGATCTGAAGATGACGATAAAACCGTCGATATATATAATCACAAAAATATTTTGAAATTGTGCATCTTTCGTTTTATAAATAATACCATGAAAATTTAATAATAGTTTGAAAATTTAATTATCTAAATTCGAAATGTGATTGTAAAAGAAGTAATTTTGAAGAAATGAAATTTTCTGCGACTGATTTGAAAAATTGTCATCGGGAATTCAATCAAGAATGTACAATACAGCACCTAGTCTGTTTTCAAATTATTTTCAAATACAGTGTAAATTGTGTTAGAGTATTTAAACAAAACTTATTAATTTCTTTTTATTTATCTTTTTGATGATTTCTTCTACAGTCATTAACACATAAACTGAATATCTATCCAATTATCGTTTTTTATAAAAAATATTTTACTTGTCTAAAATTTTCAAATACAATGAATTTTAATAGTTTAGAATGTGTTAAACTAAAAGTTGCAAATGTCATGATTAGATGTCAGATTTAGGGTTAGGTAAGGGTTGGAGTTATTTATACTTTCAAAAGGTCTTCTTCGCGGATTTTTTTTGCAAAATAGTCCGAAAGAAATTTTTTAGATTATTTAAAAAATCTGAGGTATAAATGTTTTGATAATGCATTTAGAGAGCAAGATTATTTTAGACTCCTAAAATATGCTTATGTCTCACAGCTACTTATCATTTTTAATAACAAAAAATGTTTTGATTCATTTTAAAATAATTAATTTTATAATCATGACAATTAAGACGAATTTTAAACAACAATAAAAATGCTAAAAAATCATTACTAAAATCATTACTTTTACAGAAATAAAATAATATATTACATATTCTTGTTCATTTATTCTGTCTTTTTCGTTTCCGAACGTTACGGTTATTTTCGAATTTGTATTTACATTTATTTGCAAATCGACTATCGTTACTTCGGTATTCGATTTTGGTGTTAATTGAATCACGAAACTAGATTCTCGATTATTTGTATTCCATTCTTTCTCATCTGAAGTAATTACATAATAAACACCATACATATTTTGTAAAGGTCTTTACTTGTGAATATCTTTTCAATGTCTGTAACTTGTCCATTCTTCACATCAACAATGTCGACTTTCATTCGATCAGTTTTCGTCAAGGAAACAATTTCTTTTGCACAGATTTCTGGGGTCGTCGTTGTTTGAATTGGTGGAGTGGTTGTTGAAGTAGTTGTCGGAGTAGTAGTTGTGGTGGTTGTAGAGGTTGTTGTTGTAGTAGTCGTTATTTTCACTAAGACAAGTTTTGGAAAATCGATAATTTATTCATTATTTAAACTTACCACTTTCATAACAGACTTTCATAACGAGATTTTTGATGACCAAATTTGTATTATCTTTTGAGATTATGGACATTTTGACAAAATTAAAATGTTCACCAGTTTTGTCTTTTTTGTTGAAGTAAATGCTAATTGTTCCGGTTCCTTCTTTTGTCTAAATATAAATACTTTTTCAATTGTTGATCGAAATTTACATAATATGTTTCTGATTTTCAAAAATTCTTCAGGATATCATTTATATTTAGTTTAAAATCAAGATCATAATTTATTTTTTTTTGTTTTCATTTTAAATTATTTCGACAATAGTATCATTTTCCATTTTATTTTTGAAATATAAGATTATCCCAGGGGAGTTGTTTTTTCTTCTTGAGGAATAAACTGTTTGATTTTCAAATTAACATTATTATGAATTATTATTATTATGAATTGTTTGTTGTTTACATGTTGTGTGTTGATTTCTATAGTGTCTCTCCTAAAGTGGAATCGTACAAAAACAATAATTCTCAACTTTGGTATTGAAATTTTCTTATAATTTTTTTCATTTTTATTTACGATTGCTCTTACAAGTTGCAAAAGTTTTCTCATTTATCTCTTTACAAACATCATTAGATTCAAATCGTCAAAATAGTGATAGTCAAAATAGCGATTTCGAAATAGTGACATATTCAAAATAGCGCTTTTTTTAATCTAAATATTTTAAATAGTGACGAATTTTACAGGATACATCGGCCAGAGTTTTTGTGAATATTTCATCAGCTCTGAGTTCTGTAGCGAATCTTAGTCAGATTATGAGGCGAAAAAAGCTAACTTCAATTATCCTTCTGTCCCTACCAGTCTCAGAGAATCCCAGATCTCTCTAAATTTGAAAAATGATTATTATCTTCAGTACTAATAGATTTCTTAAAAAGCTACATGAATCTGAGCATTGTATGTGTGATGGTACATTCAAAGTATCTGCAAGATTGTTTCTCTTTTTAACAAGTAAATTACATCCAAATTTTACAAGGCAGAGATTTAGTTCAAAAAAGGAAAAAAACTATGTAGCCATGAATAAAAGTGTAAATAGCGTTTATGCCACTTTCATTATTATCACATTCTGAAGTCATAATTTAACACCACAAAAATTTATTNATATCAACAATTCACATACTTAAACAAATTAATTCAATTATTTCGCCCAAAATTAATTTACAATTCCTTTTGATTAAATTTTGAAAATTTACGAAAATTAAACCTTAAAAATAATTTCACATTTTTTTGCAAAAAATTTTACAACATTTAAAACCTTAAATAATTTTACATTTTTTGCAAAAATTTTACAAAATTTAAAATGTTAAATACTTTTACATCCTTATGAAACTTTATCATAAAAACTAATTAATTTAAATTTACAATAAGCCCTTTTATTAAAAAGAATTATTTCTAAAAATATTAATCCGTTAATTATTTATTTTAAACTTTATTTAAACTTATTCCACTTATAAAATATATTAATTGTTATTATTAAGAACACCAACATTGGTTTTCAAACTTTTATTTTCATTACAATCAGAATTGTCTTTTGGACAATTCTCAGCAAAACTCTCGTCATTCGACATCGTTCTAAATTGATAATTTTTTATTAATGTTTGTTAATAAACAATTATTCGAACAAATTTTTCATTATTTTCTGATTTTATTTTTAAAATTCAAATTTTGTAGTTTTAGTATTAATTTTTATTTACATATTATTTTTTTTAAAAATTATTTTATGTAAAGAAAGAACATTTAATTAATTCAAAACTTAGTTAAAACTATTTATTTTATTTAAATTTTAATATGAAGAATTGAAAAGATTTAATATTTTTAATGTTTTTACATATCTTATGCTGTACTTTAAAGTATAAATTATACTCGAATAATTATTTATCGTGAACATCTAAAATATCAATTTTACATCTGGGTGTGAGAAACACATTTCCAAACTCAACATACAAAATTCAACAAACCAATTTCAACATACCAAATTTAAAATATTCCTCGCAGTTATTAATATAAACATATTTAAATACGTATTTATTTTATCATATTTTTACTCTGCATTTTAAATTTCTAATTTATTTTCTTTAAATTTTCAAAACTAAAAAAATAATAAACTATTTTGGCGAGACTTAAAAACTAACCCCTCATAAAAATAATTACTGTATTACAACAAAATCAAAATCAATACAATTTGCGAGAGTTCATACAAGCATACAAGTTGGAAATAAATGTTTCTTAATTGTTTAGTTTTTTATTTATAATTGCATTTTCATAATTATCACTATTTTGATTGTAGCTATGTTGAATGTCGCTATTTTGAACGCGAGCCATAAATTATTAAATTTGAAAATTGGAATTTTTAAATATTTTTTAAATAAGTGTTTAAGGTAGACGAAGTAAGACTTACAATCTGAGCAAGAAGAAATAGTTTTGTGAAAAGTTTTATCCAAGAGTTATGATTAAGTTGAAGAATTATATGGAAAACTTTGCTTGTTTCTTAATTTATATAAAACAAGGCTTTTGTATATAAATGTTTTTAAAGTTATGGGTCTATGAATGTGCTTTTATATTTACTGAGGGTATTAATTTTAATTATCATTAAAATTGATAATTTATTTAAGGTTTTATAAACTTTCTTAAAAACTATTTGTTGATAAATTCTTTTTTTGTATGACATGAGCCATTGAATTTGAAATTATTCAAATGCACTCTATTTTTCATCTGAATCTAATCCTACAAGAATCATTTTTTTGTAATGTAGAGGAATAAATATTTTATATATATTATAAATTATTTTAAATAATTGTCTTACGTATTCTTGTTCCGTTATTTTATCTTTTTCATTTCCAAATGTCACGGTTATTTTCGACATCGTATTCACATTGACTTCCAAATCGACTATTGATACTTCCGTATTTGTTTTCGGAGTTAATTGAATGACGAAACTCAATTCTCGACTATTTGTATTCCATTCTTTCTCGTCTAAAGTTAAAACACAAGAAATATTATGCATATTTATTAAAGATTTATACTTGTTAATATCTTTTCAACATCTGTAACTTGTCCATTTTTAACATTTAGAATATCAACTTTCATGCGATCATTTTTGGTCAGAGAAACAACTTCTTTCGCACAAACTTCCGGGGTAGTAGTAGTTGTTCGCCTTGTTGTCGTTGTAACGACTGAGGTGGTCGTTGTTGTGACTATAATAATTCACGTTACGTTTTACGATAAATTTGTAAAGAAGTTTTACCGCTTTCATAACAAACTTTTACAACAAGATTTTTGATTACAAGATTCGCATTATCGATTGAAACAATTGACACTTTGACAAAATGGAAGGGTTCTCCATTTTTATTATTTTTATTGAAATTTATGGTGATAGATCCTGTGCCTTCTTTTGTCTAAAAGAATTTATCAAGATTAATGATGCGAAGTATCGGTTTTTTATGAAAGTTTTTATAGCTTAAAAACTTGGAGAAAAATTTGTTAATTTTTTTCCTATCAAAAATTTGTTTAAATTGAAGAAGAAATGGAAGTTAAATTGGGCCGGATCTGGTGAATATGGATGATGATGCAGAAGTTTCCTTATTCATCAGCAAACAGTACCTAATTTTTTACTTTTGTTGTGGTATTTACAACCAAGGTGTGAACACCGTGCTTTATTGAACCTCTACAAGCTACTACCTTAAAATTATTAGTCTAAGCCAAAATGTCATGAGTGGCTTAATAATAACAATTCCAATTAACTTTCTAGTGTCATCTGAGACGAGTTCATCACGTTTCAAAAGTAAGATTTTGTTGTTTTAGAGACATCATGACACTATAAAAACTAATAATATTTTGTACAAAGAAAATGTTGTCTTGGCGATAAATTGTTAGTTAATGTTTCAGATAAAGATTTAAAATATCCATTCGGATTTAACAAGGGAACTTATTTTTTTAATACTTTCAATTGATTTATTAAAAGATATTTTGGCAAAACAAGAAAAACATAAATTATAATAATAGTTTTAATATTTCCTGTTACTGAGATGTAGAATAATACATCATATACATCATGTGAATAGTAAAGTATTCTATACCTTTTACACTAAGTTTTGATATCAAAAATCGAAAATCTTACATATGGTTCTTCAGTTATTTTTTCTTTCTCATTTCCGAATGTTACGGTTATTTTCGAATTCGTATTCACATTGACTTCCAAATCGACTATCGTTACTTCTGTATTCGATTTAGGTGTCAATTGAAGGATGAAACTTGATTCTTGACTATTTGTATTCCATTCTTTCTCATCTAAAATTAAAACATGACAAAAATCCTATTTATAGTTTAAAGGTCTTTACTCTTTAATATCTTTTCAATGTCTGTAACTTGTCCATTTTTCACATCCACTACATCAACTTTCATTCGATCTGTTTTCGTTAAAGAAACGACTTCTTTCGCACAAACTTCAGGTGTCGTTGTTGTTGGGGAAATGGTAGTTGTGATAGTTTTGATGGTCGTTGATACTAAGATTAATGGATTAGTCATTTTATAATTATATTTAATGCTAATTTACCACTTTCATAGCAGACTTTAAGAACGAGATTTTTGATAAGCAAATTTGTATTGTCGATAGAAACGAAAGAGACTTTGAAAAATTTATAGGGTTCTCCATTTTTGTTGTTTTTATTAAAATAGATCTCAATTTTTCCGGTACCTTCTTTCGTCTAAAATTGTTAATTAAGAAATAATTATTCCCGTTCAATATAAAGAAAAAGAAAGAATGAAATATTTCAATATAGAGAGATAATCTTTGTAAAGAACGGGTAACTAAAATAAATATTTTGTTGAACCGAAATATACTCTATGAGATAGATATGGGAAATTAATAATTAATATATAGATAATTATGTAATTAGATAACAATAAAATTTGATAGACAATGTAACATGTATCTAGTAAATCATAAAAAAATTTATATCCATTCTTTATGCACATAGAACTCTACTTGGCCAACAAAATTTTAATTAAAAAAATATTTTCAAAAAAAAACATAATAAAAAATTTAAAAATTATGTTGGCCTAGCAGCGTTCCTCCTGCATAAAGCATGGATGTAAAAAACATTTTTTTTGATTTACTATTTAGACTTTAAATCGATTTACTGGACTTTATTTATTTTTAAAATTATTTTTTGCCAAATATAAAGTACTTATAATTTGTAAGTAAATCTTCTTATGCTAATATTATTCAGGAACTACAATGGGACCATTTTGTACTAATTTTGAGGCCTTAAAAATAGAGAGGGGGAGGAGAATCGATCATACGATAATAAAGATTAAGTTAAACAAGAAAATTAGTTATCTTATGTCAATTGATAGAAGGAGAATCAACAAAGTTGAATGGCCAAAATATAGTTCAATCAAATAATGTGTTTTATATTGAAGGACTGTGCATGTTGACGATAGAATGCGTGAGAATATTTTTAAGGAGTGTTGAGGGAATCCGGATTGTTGATGAGTTGGTTGATTGTTGAGTATGGTATATTGTAACAGCCGAGAATATCTTGTTTGAAAGATATTCAATAATTTTCCTTTGTCGTGTTACGTGGAGAGAAGAGTAATCGATTCTCGAATAGTGACAAAACACGTGTAGGATAACAGACGAGTGAAAAATATCAGTTATGGGATTTTCTTATATGAAAAAATATATTTCAAATGTGAAAATGTGAATTCTTCTTGGAAGGACACTACAATCTTACATTTGTAATAATGTGTTTGTTTCCTTTTTACTATCTTTTAAATTTATTTAATTTTTACCTGCATTTATTAGTTTTTTTAAAATCACATTAAAGATTCTTTTACTTTTAGAATAGAACAATTTATATTTTTTTCTTATTTGATTGTTGATACTGTTATGAGTTTTATTTTGATGAGATAACCGCGTTATTTTCTTTTTCATTAGAATTTCGTTTCTAAACTTAAATATAAGGGAAATCTATTGTTGAAATCATGAGACATTTTAAAAGTTATAAAACTTTTATCTCAATAACTTCCTTTTTGCTCTTTTATTTTTGCCTCGGGGATTTATCCTAGTATAGTGTGGGTCGAAATGTTTTCCCAAATTTTTGAGTCCACTCTCATAATTCATCTTTGTATCTGCTTCGACTTTTAAATTGATCAAGAATGAAACTATTTATATACTCGGTTGGGTGTTTTCAGCTATTCTAGTGCAGAGATAACGATTTCATATTCGGATGAAGTTCATTCATGCATTTTAAGAAATTAATTGTTTAAGAAAAATAATTGTCTATATGACTTTTATTTCAAAAATTAAAAAAATATTACATACACTAGTATGTTTACTTTAAAGTATTTAAACTTTTTGTCCAAACTCTGAAGAAATACTAATGATTTTATTGGTACTATTAGAGACCCTGCCAATTTACATGAAGCATTCATAATAAAAATTAATGGCAATTTTTTGTGTATTTAAAATTACCATTTTCTGAATAGGCCCTGTAAAAAAATTCATATCAAGGATAATTTTTAATTTGCAATTAATTTTAACAACCAAAAAATTGTCGAGATAATACTCTCCTTTAAATATCAAAGCGAATTTAGTTTATCAATTTAAATTTCATAAGTGTGAATTGCTATGCATTAGAGAAACATATCGTCATCTCCGCACTAGAATGGCTGAACACACACAAACGAGTAGGAATAGTCGAATTAATATTGTAGTTTCTAAAATTACTTAAACTAATTATTTTAATGAAATCTAAATAATTTATAATTTTATTGTTTGAAATTATTTTAACATGAAAAAATAGTAATATAAATTTACAAAACAAGAAAACATTTATTCTAATTTGTCAGGAAACCTTCGACCTTTCGTATGCATGATAGGGTGAAAAACTTTTTCATGTGATAGGACTAGTCTAAAAAGAATATGATTTAATTTTTGTAACTTACAACATTTTTATTCTCAAGTTTTAATAGAGAGATTTAATAACAACTATCATAGATATTTTAATCAACTAAGACTAACCATATTTGTGCATCTTATTTGTTTTCAAACTGAATAAAATTATCATTACATTTAAAGACTGAAAGGTTTACCTAACAAAATTATGACCATTATAGCTCAGTGAAAAAAACTTTGTTAGCTTAACACCCTAACGCCTTATTAATTTTAACTAGTTAAAGTATACCATACAAAAAATATATCTTACATATTCTTGTTCCGTTATTTTGTCCTTTTCATTTCCGAATGTTACTGTTACTTTCGAATTCGTGTTCACGTTCACTTCCAAATTAACTAACGTTACTTCGGTATTCGAATTCGGTATTAATTGAGCGACGAAACTCGCTTTTGGTTTACGAGCATCCCATTCCTTTTCGGCTTAAATAGTAAAATCACATTTTATCAAATGATTTAAAGGTCTTTACTTGTTAATATTTTTTCAACGAAGAACTCATATCCATTTTCCACATTCATGATTTTGACTTGCATTCGATCAGTGTTTGTCAAAGAAACGACTTCTTTCGCACAGACTTCCGGAGTGGTAACTATCGGCATTTGTGTCGTAACTATTGTTGTAGTGGTTGTAGTCGTTACTTAAATTTATAAATAATAAATAAAAATAATTAACCAAAGACACAGAAGATCAGATATAACACATGAAATAATAAATTTCTTACCACTTTCATAACAAACTTTCACAACGAGATTTTTAATGACTAAATTTGTATTATCGGTAGAGACGATCGAGACTTGGACGAATTTAAAAGGTTCCCCATTCTTGTCATTTTTATTGAAATAGATACTAATCGTTCCGGTTCCTTCTTTCGTCTAAAAACATTTAAAAAAACAATAATTTACAAGTTTCATTTAACATTCAAATAATATTATTCATTTCTTTCTTTATTTTCTTTCTTTAATTCATGGGAAAAAGAATTCCTAACCCAGAAGTAATATTTAATTTAGTGATAATGAAAACTTGAAGAATGTATTGACTTCTGTCTGGTAGGTAACTTTATATGCTCTAAATGGCTTTCATAACATTACTTAGGAATCTCGAATAAACTATCAAACACTCATCGGTTCTAATTTGAAAAATAATGAGAAAATGATTGTAAATGAAGCTTTTTATTTATTTATCATTCTTTATATCCATCAAAGTTTTAAAAAGTGAAAGAAGGAAAACATTTCGACTTACTCCTTAGATAATATTAGTTTGTCAAGTATGGTATTTTTAGGCATGATTACAATAAATTCTAATATTTATAATTTGATAATGACTTGTTTCTCAGTTTTTTTGTTCGATTGTTACATATCTTGGCTATTAAACACGTCAACAAATTTTTATTTAAATCATTGATAACTTGTTTAAATAACAAATAGATAAGGCAGAAACTCGAACTATTATGAAGTAAGAGTTCCTGCGTGGAACCTTAGCAACAAAAACTAAGCCACGCACTTAAAGTGTATTTGGGTACAAAGCAGCAGACAGTCTCAAATGGATTCAGAAAATTTTTGAAAGGTAATTTCAACCTCAATAATGAGTCTCGGGATCACCCAAGAACGCAGGTAGATAATGACGAACTAAATGTAACCATAAAGTTGGATCCATCACAAAGTACTTATGATTTATCGCTAACGTCTGCTGTTACAACGCAAACAATATTGAATCAATTAAATCAGTTTTGTAAATGATAAAGGGTGTAAAAATCTAAAAAAAAATAATACGTGATTGAATATCGTTCTGATTTGATAAATTCATTGCACGATAAAATTCAGTCGAAAAGAAAGGGAAAAAGGAGATTTCAATTCGTTAATGGGAGGTTTGATTATTAAAATTGCGTCCACCATAATTAACGAGGATTTTAAAAATATTAATAATTATAGTGACCAAAATAATTCAGCGAATATCGATTTGGAAATCTCCAGTTCTATGTGTGAGTAAAAATTGTGAACTGTCTGAAATTGAAATAATTAAAACTATTAACTTGATAAATACTTATTTGGGATTGTTCTGTGTGGTCTTAAATCCCTACAAGAGATAGTCGATTTTCTGCGATAAAATGATCAAGTGGTATAATGGTAAAAGACGGTGGGAACGGCTGTCGCATGTTTGCCCAATCACAGACACGGAACTGAACTGGCTCCAGCAGTCTAAGATCCGGGCGCACGACCGAGTCAGTTTGGATTGTTCTTGGCTGAGTCCGCCGACGTTTTTCACATTAGAAGAAGAGAAAAAGATTGTCATAGAAGCGGCGAGTAAAATAACGGTGACTGTTGATAGAATGGGTCAGATTCTTTTTCATTCTCCCTCCCCTTGTTCCAGAGTTTCCACATTCCAATCACCAGAGCATTATGACCTCGACCGCGCTGCGCCCGCTCTCACACCGACAAGCAGAAATAAAAGTGTTTGAATTCTTGCTTGATGATGCTTTCTCGTTATAAATGGGATCACTTTCTGTACCAAATCGTCACTTATGATGAAAATTATACCAAATATGGAAGTCGCAAACATTCAGCAAGCTGAGTAGACACGAATGAAGCACAAAAACACAGTCCAAAGCACAAAATTCATCAAAAGAACCTGGTAGTAAAAAGGCGGACTACCATCTTACTCCATGACAATGCAAAACTACATATTGAACATAAGACCATGACAAAACTATTTTAAGTTAGAACTTCTGCATCATCCACGACATTTACCAGATCTATACCTAACATACTACCATTTATTTCTCAATTTCAACAACTTTTTGACAAGAATTCAATTCTGAAGATTTCATAAAAATGGCCTAGCAGGAATTCGTAGATTCTCGCTCACCAAATTTTCATTCCAATGACCTCAACAAGCTACCGCTCAAACGGCAAAACTGTGAGAATAATATGGGTACATACTTTCATGAATGACATCAATATTTGAATAGGTAAATTATTCTTAAACTTTTACTTTCGTTCTATAAATTTCATATTTAATGACTAAATATCAGGGTTGCGGAGTCGGACTAAAATTGCCCGACTCCGACTCCTATGTTTTTAAAATGTCCGACTCCAACTCCGACTCCGACTCCAACTTTGACTCAGCCTTCGACTCCGACTCCGCAGCCCTGCTAAATATACGTGCATTAGTAATTGAATCAATTTATTCTTCTTTTGTACATTTGATAATACTTTAGTTCTTTAATAATGTATCTATATCAGTGGTTCCCAACCACGGGTACCCACTCCTCTCGGGGTGTTGTAATGTATTTTGAGTGTGTAAAATGGTTTCTAATTATGTATGAAAGCTTTTGTTTAACTTTCACGCGAATCAAACCAATGCGCTTATTTCCATGATAGGAATATTTTCCACAGTAAAATAAACCTTATTCAAACACATTAAGCACTTTTTCCAAAAGAAAATAGTAATTAAACACTATATTCTTATTTCGTGTAAAGCAAGGCCCAGAAGAATACTCCAACATCCATTTTAGGATAGGTAACACTATATACCTATGGGAAATGAGCTTCTCTTCATGATGACATATAACAATTAATGCGATAAATCGTTTGAGATGCAAGTGAAGATTTAGAGTGGTTCTTTAAACAACAAACTCATTCCTAAACTAATATTATGAATAAAAATCAACAACATAGTTATTAATAATAGTTAATTAATTAAACATTTTTGTAAACTTATTTGTTTACTTTATTTCGGAAAAAAATTTATTTTTCGTATATAGAAATATACGAAGAGAAAAAAAATCCAACTTTGTAGGGCTTTAAAATATTCCCCCTGTTCTATATTATAGTTGCCAGACTTTTCAAGATTACATTAGTCTTCCATATTACAACTACCCAAAACCTATAGCAGCTATTATGAAGGAAGAGTATTAACTTTTAACTGGATATCTAGCATCAGAGTACTAATAAATTATATCAGAGTTGATATTAGATCCAAGAGGTCAAATTTAACGACAAAATTACTCTTTTTGAATTTTCAAAACTCATCTCTCATGAAATTAACAAGATAAACAAATCTTTTTCTAGTCTTTCTCCAGACCACCAAGATATTTTACGTGACTTGTAATAAAGTAAGATTTTTCGCTTTAATCTTCAATACAAATAAAAATTTGCGTCACTGAATGATACACAAATATATACGAATAACTGGTGAAGACTAAAAAAGAATAGGTTATTCAGTTTTATCTTCAAATCTACCGAATCAACTAGATTATTATTAGCTTTGTAAGGTATGTCTGAAATTATTAATGTTTGTATGAAATGTTTAATGTAAATGTATGCTTGTATGATGTGAATTAAAATGCGAACTCTCCCAAACAATTAGTATTTTGAAACTGTCTTAAAATTAAATTAATTAATTTAATTTTAAAAAAAAAATGATAAAATACAGTTTGTTTAAATATTGGTTGTTTTCGCAGAATTTTAAAATGTACAATCAGAGGATGATCACTGATTTTTTTCATTCCAATAAATCTTATCAAAATCAGTCTTGAGTCCTTAATAAGCTTTACTAAAAATTTATTATTTAATTTATACTTCACTTATATATGATTGAATCTAAAATAAGTATTTCTTTTTTCAAAAAATCATTAACAAATTTACTTGGAAAGATTTTCAATAGTTTTGATCGTTTTTGTTTACTAAGAAATCAATTGTTTAATCAGCCAATCAGATTGGTTTAAGACTGAATAAGGAATTTTAAGTTAAACAAAAGATTAATTCATCAAAGTGTCTTCAAAAATCACTTTTTGTACTATTCTGTTGTATACAAATTTATAAAACTGTATTATTTATCTACTTTCAAAAAACTGCCAAAAGTACATGAATTTTTCTGAAACAAAGTAAACCTTGATCTTCCTCTTCGCTAGATCACATTTGAATGTAAAGTACGAAAACGCATAGCCAGCAGACGAAAAACCAAACTTTTAACTCTCTCCCTTTAAAAATTTTTATTTAAACATGGTTTTAATTCAACTATTTCATTAAAATAGATGTATAGATGTTATCCTAATAAAATATAAAACATCTTTGGATGCTCATAACTCAGGATTTAAAGACTACATTTTAGAATGACTTCTTTTAAGCAGTGAATTATGTGCATTGATAAAATATCTTACATATTTTTCTTCAGTTATTTTGTCTTTCTCGTTTCCGAATGTTACGGTTATTTTCGAATTCGTATTTACATTTACTAGCAAATCAACTATCGTTACTTTGGTATTCGATTTTGGTGTTAATTGAATGACGAAACTCGATTCTCGATTATTCGTATTCCATTCTTTCTCGTCTAAGATAAAATTATATTAAATTTATATTAAATGATAAAATCTTTACTCGTCAATATCTTCTCAACGTCTGTAACTTTTCCATTCTTCACATCAACAATGTCGACTTTCATTCGATCAGTTTTCGTCAAAGAAATGACTTCTTTCGCACAAACTTCCGGTGTCGTTGTTGTTCGGATTGGTGTTGTAGTTGTTGTCGGTGTCGATGCAGTGGTTGTTGTTGGAGTAGTTGTTGATGTTGCTGTTGCAGTTGTAACTACAATTAATTCATTAAAATGTTGTAATTAATTCTTTATTATAAATTTACCACTTTCATAACAGACTTTTACCACAAGATTTTTGATTACCAAATTTGTGTTATCTGTAGAGATGATTGAGACTTTGACGAATGTATAAGGTTCTCCATTTTTGTCATTCTTATTGAAATAGACACTGATCGTTCCTGTTCCTTCTTTCGTCTAAACATCATCAACAGCAAATCAAAATTTTTACATTTCATTTTCCGTTTCAATGTTAAATAAACAAAACTCCATAATATACCCAAATACTTTAGAAATTAGACATTTTATTCAAGTTTCACAAGAACATAACAAAAAGTATTATTGTAGTTTTGACGACATTGTAAACTAATATTGTTAAGAACATTGAGACATTTTTCATTTGATGTTTTATTATTATCTCATTTAGAGTCATCACAACTCTCGGAAGATCGTTCAACCATTTGATATCGCTCTAATTGGTTTTTTTATTTCTATTTTTAATCATGATTATTCGAACAATTTTTCTAAATCTTTTTAAAATATTTAATTTCTAAAAATATTAATTAAAAATAATAATTTTAAACATTTCTTTATAAAAACTCAAAAAAATAAAAATTTGATAAAATTGTTAAAAATGAATTTATTTTAAATCTAATTAAATGCTTTTCTTTTTGTTTTTAAAAAAATATTAAACTTAATTTTAATTGTTAATTTTAAAAATAAACTTATCAAATAATTATTTTAATCAGGTTCGAATAGTCAAGCACTGTAAATATAAAAAAAATCTAATTTCCATCTGGGTGGGAGAATCACCATTCTAAGTTCAACATACTCAAATCAATATACATCATCAATACATTCACAAATTCATACAATTTAAAATATTTCCGTGATATCATGTCTAAGTGAACTTATTTGTGGGGTTACATCAACCTTATCATTTAGTATCAAAGATTTTTATAAAAAGTACATTTTATTTCAATTTATTAATACAAATCATTTTACTGTATGGAAATCATTTTACAAACTGTTAAGAACGCGGACAAAATTATTTTTACATGTATTAATACAACAATGAGAGTTGTCTCTGTGTCTGGTGTCGGAAGATCGTTCATAATTCTGCATCCTGATTGGTGGAATTATTTTTCTGATTTTAAAATCTAGATTATTCGAACAAATTTTCTTCATTTCCTAATTTTGTAATCTTTGAATTGAGTTAATAATTTATTACTTTTTTTATTTAACTTCGAAATTTATTTTATTTAACTTCATTAAAATTATTTATTAAAAATAGGGGATTTATAATACTTCATAATTTTTGGTTTTTGATAATTCTTTCAATTACAATATCGAATATTTCAAATTTAATAACTTTTTAGAAGCTAATTAAATTTAAAATTTAGTCTTTTTATTATGTCATAAATTTAAATTTTATCAGATTATTAATTACATTAACTTTTCAAAATGTTAATTATATTCGAATAAACAGTTCTCACAAACATGCAAGCACACTAACTTCCAACTAGGTGAGAGAATCACCATTCTAAGTTCAGCAAACTAAACTCTACATTACATATACATATATATTTGAAATATTCCTTACACAAATAATGCATTGACCAATCAAATGAAAAATTCTTATTCATTGTTACTAGTACATTGTCAATATTACATTTTTCTAAAAACCTCTTCAAATTTGTGCTCATAAGACCTTATGGCTATTCTCAGATATGATGCAGAATGATCATTTCTAAATAAAATTGATGTTTTGTCTTAATTGATTTCATTTAAAGAAAGTTAATTTGCAAACAAAACTGGATCAAAGAACATGCAGATATTTATAGTTCAAGACTTCGCAAATTAGGTTATTTTTCTTTTACAAGCAGATTCCAAGAATTACTTCCAGTTTTAGCTTTTGATAAATATAAAATACATTCTTTTTAATGTTATTATCTCACTTTTAGGGCAAGCTTTCTTTTAATAAAATAATTCATCGGTTTTGAAAGTGGTATCTTCTGTGTTGATCGAATTAATAAATAAGAATGACATGAAGGTAGCAGTGTTTTAATTTGAAAAAAAATCTTAAGTTTTTTTAAAGTAGCAGAGCATATTTATCGCAAAACAGTTTTTAGCACATTTTGATTTTGCTTCCATATATTTGAAATGTTTCGAAGCACCACGTCTTAATCGTCCTGAAAACATGAAAAATTTTCATTTAAACGTTTTCAATGTCATGATAATGTTAATATTAGTTTCGATAAGTTACGACTGCTTCCTTTAAGGTTGTGAATTTAACTTATTTAAGTGTCCCCTGATTCGACAAAGAAATTTATATCAAGGAGTCACTTTTTCTTATAATTGAAATATTTAATCTTTGTGACATAAACTCTTTAGTTTGGGGTAATAGATCTCTGAAGCGCCTTAAATTCTTGCAAGACTTAGCCACCGCATATCCGTACGTAATTATAATTCATAAAAACGTTTTGGGGCATTTTGTATTAATATATTGAATGTTTAAAAATCCTTATACTTATGAATAGCTTGTGGATAACACAATGAGGTAGAGCGAGGTATTCCTTGATAATTATAGCCAATATAATAAATCTGATATGTTTGTTAATCATAAACTATGTACCATCCGTCGCATTTGATACTAACTTGTGGAACGGAAATAAAAAAATCAAAATATATAAAGAAGAATTGTCACTAGCTTTTCTGTGACTGAAAGATCTTCAAAAACCTTACAAATATAAACGTACGATCATACTGAATCATGGACAGAGATTCATCAAACTTCAAGGAGAAGAAACAGCAAATACTCATATGAAATCGGCTTTTACGAAATTCAACTCAAAAATAATAATATTCAACAGATAATTAGAAAAGCGAAAATGTTTATATATGTAAAGTAATTTCGTTTTTACTTTCATTGCCTTAATTGTTCATACCCAAAATTATTTACATTCCTTTTATCACGAGGATGTAAAAATAAAGAAAATGTAAATGCTTCCTGGAATTTGAAAAGGTACTCAAAGGTTACCTTGATGATATCGTAGTTACCACCTTTGCCTTTCTGGTGTACATATACAATCATTAAAATATTTTTAACAGGCAAATAGAAGTTCAAGTAAAATAATAAATATAAAAATTAACCTCAATATTTTTTCCCTCAATAATGAAGAATAGCGACAGAAAAGTTTTATTTTTATATGTTTTATATTATTTACATCCCAAATAAGAAATATTTGAGAGAAAAAATGTTTTGCCTTGTAAAAATAAAAGTAAAAAAAATATGTCCATAATTATGGACACTTTAAGTCAAAGGAATAAATATCTTACATATTCGGGTTCATTGACTTAGACTTTGATAAAGAGCTTTTATTATCTCTTAAAATGACTACGTCCCCGTCTGTACACATAATGTATGACATTTAAAACTCAGAAATTATATTGTTCTTCAACAATATTATATGGTTTAAATTTACAATAAAAATACGATAACCAAAATAAAAGGAAAATAAATAAATCTCACGTATTTTTCTTCAGTTATTTTGTCTTTTTCGTTTCCGAATGTCACCGTTACTTTCGAATTCGTATTCACGTTGACTTCGAAATTTACTATCGTTACTTCCGTATTCGATTTCGGTGTTAATTGAATCACGAAACTCGATTCTCGATTATTTGTATTCCATTCTTTCTCATCTGAAGCAATATTATATTAAATGTAATGTATTTGAACAAGTGGTCAAAGTCTTTACTTGTGAATATCTTCTCAACGTCTGTAACTTTTCCATTCTTCACATCAACAATGTCGACTTTCATTCGATCAGTCTTCGTCAACGAAATGACTTCTTTCGCACAAACTTCCGGTGTCGTTGTTGTTCGGATTGGTGTTGTAGTAGTAGTTGTTGTTGTAGGAGAAGTTGTAGTGCCTGTTGTGGTAGTTGTTGTTACTAAAGGTAAAACATTATGGTATTTTAACTGAACATATTAGTAATATTTTATTTACCACTTTCATAACAGACTTTCACCACAAGATTTTTGATGACCAAATTAGTATTATCGGTAGAGACGATTGAGACTTGGACGAATGTAAAAGGTTCTCCATTCTTGTCATTTTTATTGAAATAGATACTGATCGTTCCGGTTCCTTCTTTCGTCTAAAAATGACCAAAAATAAATATAAAATCAACATTTTGTTACACATTTAACAATCATATTTCCTTTTGTTTCGTGATTTAAA
>MQRK01255247.1:0-14084 GCA_001938485.1 Girardia tigrina
GTATACACCCGTTACATTATTTAAATGTTATAACTATTCTGCTGTAAATGTCATAAATTTATCAAATATATTGTGCTAAAATGTGAGAGTCAACAGACTTTTGTCCACAGCTGTAGACCGATGCAATTAAGTACTTCACAGCAACCAAGCTGCAGCACTCGGAGAAGTGTAAAATAGTATTTTTTTAATTAATTACAAAATTAATTATTTATTCACAGGTTTACAAGCACCTTTGACAAGCAAGAAAGCAAGAGGAGCCAGATAACGAAATTTTAAAAATTTCTATTTGATATATGGAACAAATGCAATTTTCGTTTTTGTTTATTAATTGAATATATGTATTAAACTGCAAATGAGTTTTCTTGGTTGATTATATTTAACTAAATATAATATTTCTACATAAAAATAGATGATCTTATTGAAGTCCTCCATAAAATTGCCCTGTATACCATAGGACAGGATGAATTTTTGAAGAAAACTTGTTGATAATCAAAGTAACTAATTGTTATTGCTTATTCTTTCCTTACGACCAAATTTTCTTGTTTCTTTTGTGTTCCTCACATCCATCTGCTTTTTATATGTTTGTTAAATGTATAAAGTTTTTGACAATTTAATTTATATTTTTATATATAATAAAAATATAGAAAGGAATTTGAGCGATTTATTTTTAGGTTGATAAATTTCTTTCCATATTTTTTATGTAGGTGTCAAAAGTTGGATTTTAAACATTATAATCATGGAAAAATGTTTAATACACTTAAAAACTTTTAATTTATATTATTATACTTATATCAGTTAAGATTAAATTTCTCTTATGTCAGAGATAATAATACACAGATATAGAATTTATGTAGAAATTTTTGAGTTGTTCATTAAATAAATCTATACATATTGCATTTTTTAATATTGAAATGGAAAGAAAACAATTAATACAGTAAGCTTATTTGATTATATTAACATTCTAATTGTCTTTAAATAGGGTTATTGCGAAAAAGTATTACAAATAATTCGTAAAATGAGAGAAGATAGAAAATCATATGTACAAATATCAAAGGGAACTGGTGTTTGACTAAATATGAAAAAAAATGTTCATAAGAAAAAATATGGAAGGAAACCGCATCTTGATGCAGTCAGACAAACTGAAACTTAAACGTTGCATTAACAAATAAAATAAAGAACGCATTAAAGTAACTAGTAATAGACTTTTAAACGAAGTTCCTTGTGCTGTTTCTCGAAGAACATTAAATAACCTTTGGTTGAAAAGTGATTCTAAATATCTAGCGCACGCACAAAAGATTGCATTAACTAATGGACATAAATTGAAACGGGTTAATAATAAGTTAATAATATTATAAAAGATAATATAAACTGGAATAAAGTCGTTTTTATGGACAAAAAAAGGTTAAGTTTAGATGAACCTTTTTTGATACTGAGTGAGGGGATTTGGAGACAGTGGTTTGACGGATGCCGGGTTCGCTCAAAATGTTTTTTTTCTTTAATTTCTCTCAAATTCCCTAAAAGCGATAGATTTCTATAATAAGCAATCTATAATAACTTCTATAACGACTCTCAGAAAATTATTTACCAGGAATTGATCGAAATGGAAAATAAACATTGAAAATAATACATTTATGTTTAATTTTAACACGTTCTTGAAATGAACAATTCTATTGTCTACTAAGACCCACCGGTAGGCCATGATGTCATGAAGGTGTTAATTAACTAAAATCAGCATAGCGTTTTTCATAATCCAATATTTAAAATATCTACTAGGAATTCAAAATTTATCAGACTTCCTAATCACCGGTTAATCATTTGAATATTTATAAAAAAATATAATATTGTGGAAAAGGTTTATGAACACCTGGTTATGAAATAAAATTAAGAACAAATATATTTATTTCTATTTATTAAATAAAAAAAATTGTGGATGAACATAAAATCACTATTTTGTCAATTAATTTTTTAAATCGTTTAATTGAGCGATATGTTGGCATTGGGATTACGCAACTTTACAAACCATAAGCTTAATTGAACTAGGAAAAGTGAGTAAAAAATAGTTTACAAAATTCGTAGCAAACAGACAAACAAACAGACGAATGAAGTTAATACAAGCATGGTAAAAAGAGTAGACGACAAAGTTGTAATGGCCCATAAAGACACTGTAATGATGAACGTAATAAAGAACGTTTTGACATTCTTATAAATCACGCATATCACTCGAACATGGGATAATTCCCCTAATCAGTTTGTAAGTTCATAGTCCGAAGCAACAAAAGAATATAATGCATCACATGAAGAACTTGCTACATTATCATCGATAAAATATCTAACAAATAAAAATATTAAAATAACTCGAACTTTGATGGAAGATTAAATAAAAAAACTTTCAATTAAGTTAATAAGAATAAAAGTATATCAATTTATTTCTCGTACCGAAATCGGTCAATTTTATGTTGTTTGTATGCTGGTTTTAAATATATTTGCAATTTTCTTCAATGATTTCCAAATTTTTAAATAAGTTACAGTTCAAGTTATATTAGCTTTTTGAAATCCCTATAGAAAATCAGAAATCCTGATTGCAATTATGCATCTTTATACATTTACAATTATAACAATAAATAATAATAATTTACTAATAATTAATTCTATCTTTTCAATTCTTGAAGGTCATTGAATATTCATGCTATCAATTATTCAATTATATCAATTCATGCTATTAACTAATAATGAACAAATTTTATAAAACGATACTTATTGTTATTCAACAATTGATAATGCATATAAACTTTAGGGAAAAATCAATAATTGCTAAATAAAATAATAAATAACCAGGCATATAGAATGTTATTCAATGAAAAAATGAGTCGAGTGTAGTATGTCTTTTGTTATTGTAACATTTCATTTGTACAAAATCTACACAGATATACAGTGTAGATGTAGGGCACCCTTCATTTTCTTCCTGCATAAAATAACGTTGTAAAACGGCCATACATTTTTTTGTCTCCTGGTTAGTCAAATGCATTGTAAATGTCATCAGTACAAAATTTCTCTAAAAAGTATGGATTTTCATAGTTTTTATTTGAGTGTCAAATCATTTCTTGGCATTTTGGCAAGGGTTAATTGTTTTTGAAAATAAATAAACAAAATAAGGTTTAAATTTACTACCCCAATTAAGTGAAATATTGTTCCAATTAAACAAACCTATTTCATTATTTGTCTTGTTTTTGTTTCGGTTCTTTGAGATTTGTCCCAAATAAGCGGAATCGACTTTTTGTATTGATGCTATATGTTAATTATATTTACTTTAATATAATTAAAATTGAATTAATAAAGAGAAATCCACATATTTTATTGTTTATTTCTAGGAAAAGTTGCAGAGAATGTTTTTACGATTCGAACCGATTCTGCTATATTTGTATTGCAATATGCATTTAATGATACTATGATTCACAGTACCACTCATCAAAAAGCTCTATTACAAATATTTCAAAATGTGAATTGGCGACCAGGAAAAGTAATTTGTGTACTATACAATGTGAAAAATGTTCATCCAATCTGTTAATATGGAATTCAGGAAAATCGATTAAGTTGTCTTCGAGTATCCTATCTCTTAAAGGGAACAGAGAAGCCATGACAAGGATTTATATTCTCGTCTCGCAAATGTCACTGGTTTCAATAAGAAAAAATAATGATCCTTATCTATCAGATTTTTTCCTCTCCCATAATATACAGATCATTTGAAGAAAACGAGATTCCATCAGTTCTTTGCCAGTTCTGAAAGTAACATCAGTGAGATGGAACCCGCAAATGAAAAATAGAAAGCTGAAACAAAGGAAACTTTAAAAATGTCACAACAGATATTAGATTCTTTAGTGAGAAAACTATGTTTGTAGAAATCAGATTCTGTTATGACGTAAATCAATTTTTTTCTGGCAATAATTATAATTTAATGTATTATTATCGATCATTTATTCGAATTTTCTTAAATTAATTTTATAAATTTTTTGAAGTTGTAGAATTTTGAATTAAAAAATTAGGGTTTCACAGTTTAAAATACGATAAGTAATATTTAATTCTAATAATTTTTATAACACATAAAATGCAATGAATTTATATTGAAAAAATCTTTGAAAACCTTGATTTGCTAATTCGTGACACCATTTATATTAATATAGAACCATATATATTTTCAACGACTAATACAGTACTTAAGTTATCGAAAGCCTTACATGATTTTAAAGTTTTTGGTCATTACTTATGCCGGGTTAAAAAAACTATGATAGTAGTGTTAGGAGTTCTTTTTGATATTTTTAAATTAAAAATCATAATTATATTTGAGATAAATTAAAAAATAATATTTTTACTAATTAAAATGAAATAAGTTTTTATTATAGTGTAATGATAATATTTTACTAATTAAATTGAAAGAACTTTTGAAAGAAATTATATATAAAAAATTTAAGTTTATAGATAATATTTTTACTTATTAAAATGAAAAAAGTTTTATAAAAAATTATAGTGTAATGATAATATTTTATTAATTAAATTGAAAGAACTTTTATAAAAATTATATTTAAAAAAATCACAATTAAAATAACAGTTTCAGAGTAAAAGAATATTGTAAAGAAGATTTTGATATATAATGTAACACTTTTTAAAATAAAAATCATAATGTTTATTGAATTTAATTGTCAACGGAAAGTTTTATTAAAAAAATAATTTATTGAATATTTTAAATCAAGTTCTAAAATAAAAATCATAATGTTTTATTGAATTGTAAAAGTAAAGAAAAATTATCTAGGAACTGAATTTTATAGGACATGTCCATTAATATAATTTTAAAGATCTAAATTTATATTTCAAATTAATAAACATTGTAAAAATTAATAAAGAAAAACAAAATAGGATTTATGCAAAATTGAATAAATTAACATATATATATATATATATATATATATTTTGAATTTGAAAATCTGATTTATGTAACTAAAATATTGTTCCTCATAAATTTGTTTGATTAATGAAAGTTGTATTAGAAATAAAGTCTGTAAATAATGACTTTGGATTTTAATCTCGAACAGAATCAAGGTTTGTATATATAAATTATCAATAAATAATTTTTGCTAATGTTCAAGCTTCATATTCAATGCATTTAATATATGCATTTCAATTTTAGTCAAAAAATTAAAAATCCTTTGAAAAAATGTATATTTTCAAACAAAATACAAAAAACTACAAATTAAAACAACAAACAATTTACTTAATTTCTAAAAATTACTATAAAAAAATTATAATTAAAAATATATCATTTTCGTAAAATAAGATAAGCGCGACACAACAGACCGTTAAAAATTCAATGTTTCTTGAGAAGAAAAAAGCAAAATGATATACTGTAATACATAGAGATATACATTTTTTTAATGTTTATTAATTTTTTGAAGCGCATTATTAATAATAATTCATAAAACTGCCAGTGTGTTTCAAAAAGTTCAAGAAATTAGAATGAAACTTGCATGTGAATCAAATCATACTTTGAGAAGAGTCGTTCGTTGTTTACCAGACACTTCCTATGGTTTCGGCATTCGATGTCGCAGAACATCAATTTTACATGGAATTTCTGGTGTTCAGAAAACCTTGCCAAGAAGATATTAAGCTTTGAAACAACGAATAACGAACATCGTTAATCAGTACTTATACAGTGTCACGTTTGCCTATCTGAATTTTATTGCTTATTTATTTTCTATTTATTAAAAAGTTGATTAAGAAACGTTTTCTTAATTGACTAATTATTTTATAAAGTTAATTTTTAAAACATATCATAAACGTCAAAAAGTGTATTGATCTTAATTTCATAAAGTGTAGCACTATAGGGTCAGTACACCATAAAATAAATAATTTTCTTCAATATGCTACATTTGTGATTATGAGAATATAATAATAAAATATAAAAAATACAATTTTAATCACTGCATACAATTAGCTTTTTCTAAAGTAATTATATCCCATTTAATTCTTTTAGAAATTATTTAGTATTATATATTTATATATATCATGTTTTAAAATAGAGTGTTTGAATTTCCTGAAACCCTCAGAGTAGAGAACAGTCAGAACAAAACCAATATTATTATAATTATTATTTATCTGATTTTTTGTTTTTGTCGCTATTTATTGTATTTGATTTTTCATTTTCATTTTCCGATTTAATTAATTTATCGATAGTTTCACGAATTAATTTTTCAACTATCGATTTGGAATATCCATTTTTATGAAGTAAATTCATTAACTTATCAATACTTTCATTACATTTAGCGTACGTAGACGAAAATGTCCAAAATCTATAGATCAAACATTTTATCATATTTCTTTTATATTTAGGTTCACAAAAACTGTTAGGGGTTGTATATAACCCTGTATCAGTTTTCTTTCTATTGATCCCAGTTTCAAGATGGTTGAGGAAATTCATATTCGATAAGCGGCTGTTGAAAATTAAATTTGTATAAAAATTTTATTTTATTATTAATTTTTATATTATTTTTTTATCCAATGAAAAGCTTATGTAGTTATAATAAACACAAATCGTTCGTTTAAGAACTTATCACACATTCATACATCCATAAAAACAAAAGGTTCTATGATCACAATATTTTCAAGATGTTCGTAATGTTATGAAAATAATTATAACTCGCTTATACAAATTGTATAATAAAAAGTTTTTTAATTCATGCTATGAAAGATGGTAAATATAAATAATATACACAAATCACAAATAAATCATAATATCATAATGTTATGAAAGATGATAAAAGTAATTAAATAAATGTAAATATGTACAAAACATTCAATATTATCTTACACTACCGTCATCAAGTTCATTCGGATCCCTTGAGGTTCGAACTGGTACAATCGACGCAAGTAATCCGACTGGCTCTTGATCCAATGTAAGGTAATGATAAGAAAAATCTTCAATGATAATATGATTATGACAAACACAAAATAAGCAATTGATACTGGAATCCTAATAAAAGGTTTTGAATCGAAAAGTGGTTTGTACCTGTTTTGTTTTATTATCTAAATTAATAAATGTTTGATTAGATAACGAATAATTATGTTCAATATCCTTTTTGATTTCATTAATATTTTCAATTTTGATCTCTTGTTGCTCCACGAAAATAAGTGTCCATTCTGAGTTAATTTTATCAAACATATAGTAATTGATTTTTATATAGTATTCTTCATCTTCTAGGTTAGAAATTGTAATCTTTTTAGTATAATAATTGAGTTCAGCCGTTCTTGTTATCCCCATGAACATACAATAGATTATAACTTTCTCATTTTCTTTTGAATTTCTTGAAAAATGTATATTATTGCCATTTAAATTAATTGCTACTTTATTTGTTTCGTTTATTATAGGGATTTCATATCTTTTCATGTATTGGCATCCAAATATTTCGAGAATAAGTTAAATTATTATATAGATAGGCTTCTAAATATGTTATTGATATTGTATAAGTGTTACCAATGAATAAATCATCAATAATAATGAAGGGTTTTTGACTGGATAAGGTGACCATAGAATTTCTTGAATTTAAAATATATTTCACTAATAATCTGGTATGTTCAATAGGTTTCCATCTGACTACAATACCTCTCAATGTGAGTTCTAAAATAAGATTTTCTTTCTGTGGATGAGTCCACACTATCATTTGATAAATGATTTTGGGTTTATTATTATTTTCTAAATAATCATTCCAATATTGGATTTCGAACTCATAAGATTAATTTTACCTCTGAGTTCACTACTTTAGTCTGAATTTCACCTTTACGGAAAAAATGATAGTTCATATTTTTCTGTTTTAGAACATAAACATTCGAAAGTTATTAAGTTCGAAGAAGATTGAATTTTTAATTGATTAAGAGTTTTCATCTCTGTTTTTGCTGGTTTTATATTGATATAGAAGGCATTTTACAATGGTAAAGAGATCTACAAGATCTACGGAATGATTGAAAAAGCATTAAACCGACTAATTTTATTCACTACTTTTACCTTTGACTCATTACTGTTTTTCTTTTTATTTGACCTTAAGTTATCTTGGTTCTTCGTCTTTCTGAACTTTTTTACAACGATTAATATGAACGATAATAGTTTCAGCTTTTTTATTATATACCGATTTTAACTTCACATTAGTGCCTCTTGTACCAAAAACTTGAAACGGTCCTTTGCAATTTTGGCTACAAACCTTTCCTTGGTTTGTGCAAATAAACTAAATCATCAATCTTTAAATCATGTCCTTTTGTTTTCTTATCGTATGCTTCTTTATATGATTCTTTTCCATATTTGATATTTAAACCGGCTCTTTTCAAGGCTTCTACATTCGCTTATACATGATTGTTTTATTATCAGGGGTGTCCATATATTACGATATAGGTGGTTTGTAATTTAAATCAATCGGTATATTATTCTCTCTTAAGTACATTAAATAGAAAGGTGACTCGGCAGTGCTTTCATTTACTGCATTCTTATAAACAAAGCAGCAAGATTTTAAATGTTCATCCTAATCATCTTGATTGCTACTAGTGTAAGAAGCCAATATATTCAAAATTGTACCATTAAATCATTTAACTAAACCATTTGTTTCTAGATGATATGCTGTTGTGTTTAACTTTACATTCGAAAAATTTCTGCGGTTTCTTTCATCATTTCACTCATAAAATTTGTTCCTTGATCTGTTAGTAGTTTTCTTGGAGTTCCATATTTAAAGATAATCTCTTCCACAAATATTTTTACTCTCGTATTCGTTTTCTGATCAGGGATAAGAAATGCTTCTGACCACTTTCATAGATAATCACAAAAAGCTAAAATATATTTATTTATATTTTTAGTCTCTGGTAATGGTCCTACGACATCCATCGATACAAATTCCATTGGTGCTGACGGCACTGGCATCGGCCTTAATGGTACTCTAAATTTATTTCCAGTTTTTTTTCTTGTTAAACAGATTTTACAACTTTGACACCATTGTTTGACATCTTCAATTGTTGGCCAATAATAGTTTTGTTTTAATCTTGAAAGAGTTTTCTGGTAGATAAATGACATCCCAATGTACCATCATGATAGTGTAATAGTAATGTTTGTCGATGATTTTTTGGTATCACTAGTAATTCATTTTTACCATCATAATATTTGAGTACATCTTGATATACATAACGAATTTGCAAGGAATACTTTTTCCTTGTTCGAGTAGATATTTTAAATCTTTCATTTTCGATATAGGCATTGCATGATTTTTAATGTCTGGTATACTTTCGTATAAATCTTGATCTGTTTTAAACTTTTCAAAATCTGATAATTCTCGAACTGCACTAATTACATTTTTTTATTGGTATACTGGTTTCAATACAATTATTTGGTTCATTTACCCTTGATAGTGCCATCTCATTGGCATTGCCTTTACCAGTACTATAACGAATTTGAATATTGTATTCTTGAAGTTTCAGTGCCCATCAAATTAATTTACTGGCGGAATCTTAGTAACTCATTAACCACTGAAGAGGCTATGATCTGTGTAAAGAATGATTTCTTTTCCATAAATATACTGTCGAAACTCAGTAACTGCAAAAATAATTGCTAAAGCTTCTTTTACAATTGTGGCATACCTTTTCTCATGAGGTTTCAATGTTCGACTCGCATACGCAATTACATGATCTTTTTCTCCATCTTTTTGTTGACCTAAGACTGCGCCAAGTCCATAACCACTTACATCAGTCATTAATATCAAAGGTTTAGACATATCAGGACAACGTAAAATTGGTTCATTAATTAACTTTTGTTTTAACGCTTCAAAAGCAATTTTTTGATCATTATTCCAAACACAAATTCTTTTATGAAACGTTTTTTCAAATAACAAAAATTAACACGTGAAAAATAATAATAATAATAATTCAATTCTTGATGGTAGAACACAAACACAAATCAATATTTCGTACGAGTTAACAGATTACAGTAAAAACTGTGAATCTCCAAAACGAACGATAGTTTTCATTATTAATAAAAACCCTTTTCTCCCATACGGGATACTTTTGGTTTAATAAAAAAGAATGTTTTAAGGAATAATAAGTAAAAATAAATTTTAATAATAAATTTACTTGACTCCTTTGTTGTTTATTCGTTAAGAGAATTTTTTGCGCAAACTAAACTAAATTTGATGCTGTTTATATAGTGGTTTTCATCAGCCTTGAAAATTGATCAAATAAAACAAAGACTAAAATATTTTTAATTTTCAATTCCAAATTTTGTTAAACTAAATATTATTTTGTTTGAAATTAATAATTTTACCAAAAGAATTATTTTAATTTTTTACACAAAATTCTGTCAAAAGTGCTCAGACGAATTTTTCGAAACCTTAACAAATCTCCCCCCAATAGAAAATATCGTCCTCGATATTTAGGCGACAGTCAATGTGATTAATTAAGTATTAAGATAATGATAATAGCGCCAAATTTTGTCAAAAGTGTTCATATGTATTTTTCGAAACCCTAACAAGTTGATAAGAAAGTAAGGTTACAAATAAGGATAATGAAGAAAAGTATAACGAAAAATATGTTAAAAAAGCACAACCTCACTCGTATAAAGTAGGATATAAAGTCAGAATCTATGCACATTAACCTAAAAATGGTTAACATTCAAATTGGCAAGGACATATAAAGAACCGTATGAGGTAATACATGTAACGCCTACCAATCTTTTTCTAATAATAAAGAAAAATTCAGATCCTATTGTTGTACACATAAATCGTTGCAAAATGCCGAAATTGTACCCACAAAATCATATAATTTGAGATCAAGTCAGTGAAAAATAGCTATTTTCGAAAATAAACGTACATCTCAATGTGAACAAGCTACAATTTCTATCCTACAAGTAGGAATAGGATCCAATACACACTCGGAAATCACTATTATGATCAATTACTCAGAAAAACAATGTGTAAACAACAAAAATTATTTGCGTTAAAGAACTCGCTTAAACAAACACCGATTCATGTCACCCTGTGTAGACGGAAGTTTCACAAGGTAGAAAATATGCTTCGAGATAAGATATGCAGATATGCAGGATTACTGGACTCTCAAGACGAAAATGGTTCTACAGCATTAATAGATGCAATACGACTTCAAACTTCTTTCGAAAATATAATACGGCCACTGTTGTGAATTTTAATATTGTTTAAATCACTCATTTGGCTTATTATTAAATTCATGTGATTTGAATTTATTTACATTTATATTCATTATTGTAATTTAACTATTTTATGTATTTTAGTAGAATAAAGTTTTTGATTCGATCTACAACAGCCACTTATAATCTATTCAGACTTAACTATACAAGATTCTTTAGGAAAAACAGTATTTGATTATGGTGAACCAAGTAAATCAGAAATAACAAAAAATACATTACAAATTATACAAAACAACAACATTAATGCGATAGAAGAAAGAAGGGCCACAGTATTATTTGAGCTTCGAAAACATGATCATCAAATATATTTAAAAAGCAAAAATCAGATTAAAAACGAAATATTACATAGAAGTAGTACAGTTATACGTCATAAAATAAATTTTTCATATAAAATAGCGATACATATAATTATTGCTTTTCTAATACAATATCTAATAAAAGTTAAGTCGAAAGGATTTAGCTTTTATGGAAGTACAATGCAGATGTAGGTCTCAGAAGGACAAGTAAAGCTTGAAATCCATTTCAAATTAGTTACTTTTCATTTGAAATATGTTCATTAAGTGAATGAAAGATAAATAATTGATTAGATAGTATAACTTTTAAACTAAGTAATGATTCACAAATAAGAATAAAAGAATATGATAGATACATTTAACGATATACTATCTTAATAAATATAGAGGAATTTCAATGAAAATAATAAAACTGAAAAACAAGAAATAAGATATTTTAGGCATCATAAACTTTATGAGCCGTGACATACCGGTGTGCTGTAAGACGATACTAGGTGCGCCGCAGCGGATGCGTAAGAAATTCTTAAAAAATAAATTTCTTCGAGAATTTTTTTAAAAAAATATCCATTTCTCTAAGAAAAAAATTCACAAATAAATTCCAAAATGCAAAGAACACTTTATCAATTTACAAAAAAACAAATTGTGTCGTTAAGCCTAGGTAATATTTACCGCGAGTTGTCGTGAAATCGAAAAAAAACTTTTAAAAAATTTGGTGTATCATTAAATAATTTTTCTTTCATTTGTTAGTGACAATTTGAAAGTTCGAAATTTTATAAGTGCAATATGAAATAAAGTAATCCTTTTTTATATTTAATTTTATGTTCTGTAATAATTATTTAGTGTAATTTTTAATAAATAGAAAAATTCCTGTAAAGTTTTTTATTTTTGTTGTAAACTTAAATAAAGTAAGTATTTTTAATTTTTTCTTGTGTTTTGGGATAATAGATAATGTTATTTTTATTTAAATAAGAAAAAGTCTGTAAATTTAAAGTTTTAATGTTCTGAATTTTTGGATCTTAAAGGCATTCGTTTAAATTAAAAAAAATCAATATTATTTGAAAAATAATAATTACTGTTATAACTAAAATAAAGTAAGTATTTTTAGGTTATTTTTGAGTTTTACGATAATAGCTTGTTACTAAAATTTTATTTTAATATGGACAAGTTTTTGCGGAAAGAAAATGTAGCGTCATCGCCAAATGATGATGAACCCAGTACGAGCAGTGTTCGGAAAAACCGAAGATTTCAAGAAGGCTGTACAACGATGAGTAGATTGGACATGGATTTTCATGGTGTGGTGAAGAAACGGCTCCGAAACCAGAACGTGTCATATGCAGAGAACAGCTTTCTAAAGAGGCTATGGTACCAAGAAAACTGATTCAACATTTAAATTCAAAACATCCCGCTTACACAAAGAAAGGTAACCAATTTTTTAAGCGGTATTTAAATCAACATCTTAAACAGATGCAAATTATGACTACGTCTTTCACAGTTTCTTATAAAGCTTTGCAAGGTAGTTACCATGTTGCAATTGCAGTGCTTGAGGAATAGATCACGAAATCTGACGTTTTCGATAGATCAACTAGTAACTAGAGAAATCCAAAATATTTGCCTATTTGCAAAATTAGAATATTCCAAACAGTGAAAATTCGCAAAACGACGCATCACCCTTTCATTACAATAGATCCCCCTACTATCGAGTTGCAATCCGGACGAACCAATTAATGATAATATCACAAAATTATTCAACTCCACAGTAAGACCCTTTCAATACGACGCATCCTTTCATAAACTTGTACAGCAAGGTCTTAAGGGACAAGAGCTTGTTAAATGCATCGAGTATCCGTCTCCTAAAACGTACCCAAATACTATCGTTTATAATGATTTTAATAAATGTATGAGAGTAGTTAAAGCGAATGGTGCAAGACTATTTCGCAATTCAGATATCATGATAGTATATCGAGAACATGTACCAACAACCTCAAATAACACTGACTTTAAAGTGTTAGGAGTGTGAATTCATGCAATATCCTCTTCCCTAATTATTTATGATGGAATTTAAAGATTCTATTTACCGGTTTGTGATCCATTCAAGTACAATTTCCGGATACTATGAATGTAGAAGAGAAAGAAAAGTTTAACGATATCAAACTCCTACTAAATCGTGGTGTCGCTATATTCGCAATCGATCTTTTTTTCTTTTTAATAATGCTATAAACCCCTTCAATACTGAATCCTTTTCACATGTTCAGTCTTATATACGCGTTAGCGGAAAATTAATTGCCAAGCGAGCCTCCTTTCTAGGGAAGACATTGCGTTACCGGAAATAGAAAGTCGTCTTAGGTTCCTCGAAGCAGAATTCGATAAAGACGACCATAAAATGTACCATGTTGTGTCTGTTGTTATCATGAATTACAATTGACAGATCCTTTTAAAATTCTTTGACAAAATCTCGTTCACATATAGACAAATCGTTTATTTGCAGCCACGGTATAACCGAGTCTGATGTCCTGGGGCAACCCGATGAATACGAAGTGGTAAATGCAATCCATCGTCAC
>MQRK01255250.1:0-11010 GCA_001938485.1 Girardia tigrina
CCACTGCACCTCGCGTCCAAACGAATCTCGGTTTTGAAACATAAAAATTTGGCAAAAAAAAACCGATTTCATTTGAACAAATATTTGTGTTTTGATTACATGAAGATTATATCGGATGGTTTGTCAAAATAATAATGTTATGGTCCAATCAATCATTTTACACTGAGCAATATGTCGATTAGTTCAGATCTCGGACACGGTCTTTTACCAAATTGATGAGCTTCTCCCTTTTCCGAAAGAAAACCCAAATGATAGTTTATTCTGTATTTATAAATCTTGAAATAAATAAAATAAGTAAATTAAAAAAAAATCAATAAAAAAAATTTAAAAATCAATAAACAATAATAACCAATTACCACGAATTCAGAAGACGGATCTCTCGTTGGGAAAATTATCGTTTCTAATTAAACCTGCTTCGCTTGTTATAAAACAACAAAAGACAATTCCAAATCAACTAAAAAAAAAGAACTTGTCTATTCTGAATCATTCTCATTTGTCCATTCCCTATNNNGGCAACCTATCAAATCCGATCCATTCAAAAAATAACTGGAATACTCGCTGTCCCCAACTAGAGAAACACGTAGGAGTCTCTCTACACAGTAGTAGACTCTGAAGTAACTAACGGTATTATTTTTTGATTGTTTCTCGAAGCCAATATCTTTTTTTTGTGATCAACTTTAATTACCTTCTTTTTATAATATTTTCTGTTTGATAATTATCAATATAATAATTGTTGTTATAATTGCATTATTTTGGTGGTTTTATAAACACATCAGTCAAACACAGCTTGTAAACAATCCGTACTTATACTAGTAATATCTTCTTTGAACAGTAATAAAAACCGTGTTTTAGCACCTCAGTTGAAACACAGTTTTTATAATTAGTGTTCTACGTAATTGGACATTCTTCTCTAGAGAAATGGAGACAGAGAGTGACATAGAACATCTCTGGAAGTTAGAGGAATTCACTGACGTCGTGCGGAACATCCCCTCGAGCGAAGAAAATGAGGCTCTCAAACGGGCCACATTAAGGATTCCATTTGTTATGTGCAAGAAAGGTTCAGAGTAGGACATCCGTAGAGATTAGAGATGAACTCGTGGCCGAATATTTTTGGAATGGCGGAGTTGAGATTGAAATTCTTGCGATGGTCGCTTGACAAAAGACCGGGAGTGGGAAAGGTGACACGGGAACACCTCGAGAATGGATATATCACGGAAGTCTACGATGTAAATGAAAATGCACCGCAATGGCTCCTTCTGTTTTTTCCTGTGATTAAGGAGACTCAAGGTGGCATCAAGGTTCGAATTGTATTCGATGCCACTGCGAAAGTAAAAGGGCGGTGTCTAAATGATAACTTCCACACAGGGCCAAAACTGTAAAAATAGGTGATCCCGTGAAACCGATGGATCAACTATTTTTACTTGTGATAAAAGAAATGAAATGAACAAAATTAACAAAGTATAATGACTAAAAAAACTTTAATCCAAAATAAACAAAAATAACCTTCAAAATTTAATCCAAAAATTTAATAACATCACAAAAAGCTGTAAACATCACTCTACGACCATACACGGTAAGTAAGTAATTATTGTTTTTGTCATGTCTATTTATTTATCTATTCAGTTTATTGATTGATTCATTAAATGAATATTTGCAATTGTTTGCATTTTGGAAAAACGGACAACTATAAAAATAACCAAAGAATTTCCGACGACTCCGACAATTAAAACCATGGCTGTCACTAGGCAGTATAAGATCTTGAACGTTTCTGACACACTGATGGGCTGCTCATTCTCATCTTGAGTTTCATTATTCATTTTGATTTGTTTAAAACAATTTTGAGCTTTGGTTGTCGGTACTTAAATTCTCCAAATTACTCGTTTTAATCGAAAATTTTATCGGTATCAATTGAATTATTTGATTTTATAGAAATTCACTCATATATCTTCAATCGTATCCTTGACGGATTTATTTAATTGCAGCTCTTCATAATAATTTATTTCGCGTTCCAAATGTAATCAATTTCAAAAAAATTGTCTTCACCTTCTCGTAATTCCTCGTCTGTAACCGATTTAAGTCTACTGTATAGGACAACGCCTTACCAAAAATACAACACAAAAAAACAACAGACAATAAAAAAACTATGTACATTCCCAAATAGATAAAAGTAAAAGAAATACACAAAAAAATATCCAACGCACTCCGTTCTACGAAAGTGAGACACTTCTAATACAAACAGGGCTACTCGACACTTTGTTGAGGATGAGGAAAAACCGATTTGTGGTGTTGTTTGATATCAAGGATATGTTTCTCTAAGTTGAAGTAAATCCAGAGGAACGAAGATTCCTGAGTTTTTTTATGTAGAGGAGAGCGAGGCGAAGAGTCAAAAACGATGGAGTTCAACAGAGTAGTGTTTGATTTGAACACTTTTCATTTCTTAGCGCGCCTGATATCTCTTGTTAACGCAGAGGGATTCTCAGAGAAATATCCACGCCCGGTAAAAATTTATCAAGAGGTCAACATTCATGGATGATTGCGTGGATTCAGTTGACACAAAGAATGAAGCAGTAGAATTGTTCAGACAACTGAAGCAAATCTGGGGACACACTGGGATGGAGGTTCATAAGTGAGCTTCAAATTCCGACAGGATGATGCGTCTGATCCCAGAGGACCTTAGATCGAAAGATGATAGGGAAGTCATGACCATGAAAACACTCGGGATAAAATGGGACGAGATGATTGAGATTGCTTGAGTGAATTTATCAATTTTTCAAATGAATTTACGATATTTAGTAAATCTAAATATTCTCGTACTAATGTTTGCATTTCAGTTTTGAGATATGCATGACGATCGGTAACGAAGACGTCGGTAATTGCAAAACAATATTTATGTACGTTGAATACCAATAACAAATAATTTATCGATATATTTTTATTTCAATTTCTTTTAGTTTCCGACAATATTTGTCTTCATTTAACATATTTAAACAAATGTCAATATCCAACCATATATATATATATATATATATATATATATATATATATAAAACTGTAATTATTTTTTTATTTTTTTTTACTTTTATGAATAAAATTATTTTTAAAAACACAAAAAATATATAAAAAAATCTTAAAACATTCATGGCACTGGGCAGAAATCACATTGCGTCAAAGCCATTCATCAGCCATCGCAATGCTTTGTTTTAATTAGACAGTTGGATTCATCTAGTCCGTGCCAGTTCTAAGTTGATCGATGTACAACGACGATGACAAATTCCGAAAAACCAGTCACCCAGCTAAACTTTCCAATCAATCAATCGGAAAAGGCGCCAAAACCAATAAACTTTAGAAGCAATAACAACCTATAAATAATTCATACAGGGTTTTTAAGGCCATTTTGGGTGTACAATGTACTTCAACTTTTGTAGATATACACCCAAAAATTTTGCTATTTATAGGTAAAGCATGGCTTCATTGGAAAATACACACACTGCTTTTCCACCCAATATCTCTTCGTCTTGCACATACACGCTGCTACATAAGGTCATTTATAATTGTATATTTAATTAATTAGTATTTAATTTGTGTATTCATTTAATTATTTAATTAATTTGCCAAGAACTTTTACCATTAATTCTTGAAAGTGGCTGGAGTTATTGCTATTTCGAAAGGCATTCTTTTAAAACAATATTCACCATTCTTTGTTCAGAATGCCGTTTTAATCTTTGCTTCCTCGTCAAATTCAACTTGGTAGTATGCGTTTCCCAAGTCAATTGTACAGAAACACTTTACACCATTTCTGAGGAAGCAATATCATCAGAAAAATCATCCTTACAAATGATTAAATCTAACTCGACACTTTATTATTTATAGTATTGTAGTGTACACTCTACTTCAAACACCAAAGTGCCCCATATCAAATGCACATTTTTAGGAATGTATAGAGCTTTTATTTTATGCTTTTGTGTGTCTGGTTGAGTTGTGATTGTTGGTCTAGTGTATGTAGGTGTTATTGTTGAGTTTTTTTAGTTATCATGTATTTATTTTTTTTATAATGTCTTATGATTTTCGATCGTCATCTAATGACATAATCTAATTTTATAATCTCCTGTCGTGTTTTACTACGAAGGGTAAAATTTTCTTTATGGAGAAAATAATCATTACCAAAGAATCAATTTCAATAATCGAACATGTTCTTTACAACGAATTATGGTGTTTGCTCGTTTGACTCGTAATGGAAAAAGAAATGTTCGACTCAAGAAAGTACAGTTCAAAGATTGAAGAATTATTCATTGAAGAAGACATTCAAGTAGTCTTTGACGAGTCTGAGCTGAAACAATTCGATTGCGATTAATAAAAATTGCGATTAATATTCAAAATGTAATTCGTGATTAGAAAATTGTTTTGTTTTTCTATATAAACCAAGATTTCGGTTGACAAATTCGATCAGTTGAATATTAATTTTCAGTTGACATCAATGCTGAATGACAATGAGTCTGTAACAGACAGCGCGCTTCAAATAGAATGCCTAAATTCTATGCATATTTTTGGTCAGTTGTGACTGTTCAAAATTCATAATATTGTTTGAGAAGTTTCATAAAATAAATGTAAGTTTTTTTTTGAATGATACCAATAGCAATGAAAAAATCGATTGGAAAATTGATTATTAATTAACTGCATTAACAATCTGTTTTGGAAAAAACAACTAGTTTGTTAATTTGATTATATGTGGTATATTTTAATAAATTCTTTTTTTGCGAAACAAGGTGATTATTTATTTTATTTGGTTTGTTGAATTTTTTTTTGGTGGTTTTATATTGGGGATTCAGCGACCTAATTTAATTATTTGTAGAAATAGATATTAAGTGATTCCATTAAATATCTATTTCCACAAGTATTAATAATTTATGTAAAATAAATATCTCACATTTACCCCCCATTAAATAAAATAATCATTCATCGATGTAGCATTTATGTTATTTTTCCCAATAGATTTACCGAATTTGTATTCAATAGCAGAAATAAACACTAACAATTAAGAGGGTTAATTTAAATTTCCATCTCACAAGAATAGTTTATTATTTTTTAATTTAAAGGTAATATCCCTTTTAATGTTAATATGCTTATTAAATATTAAAAAAAATAAAAAAGGATATAATAAAACAACTATTAAAAAAAATCAAATACGTACTTAAAAATAAAATATGTTTTTCATGTGTTTTTTAAAAATATTTCAAAAATTAAAAATGATATAATAAAAGAAAATCTTAAAAAATTAAATATCTATTTAAAAATAAAAAATATCTTTTTAATGTGTCTATTAAATATCTTAAAATTAAAAATTATAAGAAAACCATTAAATAATTAATATTTATTTTATAAATAAAAAATATTTTTACAGTCATAACAATTATATTTTAATAGAAATTATGAAACAATTTTAAATAAATATTTAGTTTTAATGGGAAAATTATATAATAAATTTGCAAAATTCTAAGTAAATTTTGAAATAAATTTTTAGTTAAAATGTGAAGATTATTTAATAAATTTGCAAAATTTTAGAAATTGAATCGAAAAAATTAATAGATGAATGCGTGGCGAGAAAATTACATTAACAGAAAAATTTATTTAAATGTGTGAATTTTTGTGAAAGTAATAAATTTTGGTGTTAAAAAAATGAATCCTGATATTGAGGTTGCAACCACTTCTCACAACAATCATGTTTATTAAGAGTAAAAAAATATAATAAAATCGCATAAAATTCAACATTTACTTTAATACATACTAAATCTTATTATTTAAATGTGTATTCTATCATTTGTCTTATTGTTAACAATCCACAACCAATATATCCACAACCTGATATGAATTTATGATTTAATTTAGGATGTACTTCTATGATTTACTTTTCATTTCTAACTATTTTAAATCAATCATAAACTATAATTATTACGCTTATATACCTTTATAAGGAAAGAGTCGAAATCATCTTCCAAAATGAAACAGAGATAGAAAAAGTAAAAAACCTCAAAAATTGTGTTTAAATTTGCTTTTTAAAGTTTGCAAGTGTTATATACTGTATTACTTCGATTTAAGGATGCGGCGTTAAATCGAGGTCGGCGTTTATAAGAGGGCGGCGATAAATTGAAGTAATACAGTATAAATGCTTAGGTATCTAACAAAGGCTTCTAAATTATGTGTGTATTTGACTTGTGTGTGCGCTTGTTTGTATGTGATGAGTTGTGCTTGGATTTTTCTGCCCTTTCTATATAATTTGCCATTTCTCATAGCTTACGATCCATCAAAATGACTCTCAGATCCATTCCCATTGTTTAGATTGCTTTTTCCGATTTATCTTCTATCTATCTGTAAGAAAAAAATAATAGCAATTCGAAATGATCTTCAACTGTCTATTCTTTTTTCTTACTAAGAAATAAAAATATTTAATGAAATTAACAACTTTTCACAAAAATATCGTTACTACAATTTAGAGTAATAAAAATAAATAAAAATTACCACTTCAATTATAAACTTTATTTAACGGCATTTACAACATATACATTGCAGTGTAATAACATGCACGGTAATTAATCAAGTTTTGTTTCTACTTTATTTTTTAATTTTTCAACTATTTAAACAATAACATTGAAATTTCATTAGATTTGGTATTTGAGAATAAACGATTTTCCTTCCCGATATCCTCACCGAGCGATACTCAATTCACATTCAATAAATTGTCCGAAGCGAACTTCGAAGAAAAAACCAAATTTCCGTATTTAAATTCCATTGGACTTCAGTAGAAAAAAACGATAAAATTTTGAACGTCGAAAGAAAAACAAATTGGTTTTCGAATTTCGACCAAATTAAAAAATTGACAATTATCGACAATTATAATTATTGATAAAATGATAATTATCAATTTTTATTTAAAAGTCAAAATTAATATTGTTAAATAATTGAATATCATCTTTAGTTGCGACTTCATAAAAGATGCATCTCTTTCGAACGATTCCATTTTCAAAAAAATAAAATGACTTCTTCTTACTATATAATTATATAATTTATATAATTAGAATCTATATCAAAAGTATTTAGCCTTTTCAAATTAGTAAAATGATAAATCATAAACACGTAAAAGTTTGTGTGATAGAACACTGGATTTGGAATATAATCTGGACTATTTATAATCAAATGTTTCAATTTTGGTAATTTACACAAATTCAATATGTCACTGGTATCATTTAATAAATTTCCATATAAACTTAATTTTTCTAGAGAAATATTACTTTTCAAACTGTTTTCTACTCTTTTAATTAGATTTCCAGATAATTTTAATTCTCGTATTTGGCACCATCTATGGATAAACATTCACGATATTTTCATGTGTCGTTAAAAACATAGTTCACTTTTGACGAATAGCCCGACTGAGTGAAGCCGATTCAGCTAAAGCGTACACCCAATAAATTAGCAAGATCACAGCGACAAGACAAATCACCGGCTCTCTCCTCAAAATATGCAAAAAAATTAAAGGAAATAAATACTCTACAGATCACATAAATCAAAATCACATGCCCAAAAAAAATTTTTAATTCACTTAACCCCGAATTAAATGAAGTAAAATCACATACAAAAGAAAACAGTAAAAGGTTTATACACTATCCATTCAGGAATCTTATAAAATTCCTACCTGACATTTCTAATCGGGAACAGGTGACAGCAACTATGGACATATTTCATAGGGGAAATGTCCGGAATCTATTTACTTATGTCACATTTCTATTAGAAAATTTTGAATCACATGGTAATTAGAAAACAAATAGAAAATAAACATGTAATTACCAAGATATCGTTGTAATTTAAAGAATATAAGCTGTTTGTAATAATCCATATTTGTCAACACTGCAATTTTCAATTCTTTTAAGGTTCTTGTAACCTATCTGATTCTTGGTCATCTACTTATAGTGAATCTTAAATGAAATGGAAGTGCTAGCCCATGAACCTTATCAATGAGACTCTAGTTTCCTACATGAAGACAAAATGAATATAACGGTACGTCCTTTCAGTCGGCACAAAAATCCCAGAAACTCTGTGTATAATATTGCTGATTGCTAAAATTTAGTTAAACAAATTAACAAGGTTATATTAATGTTCTGATACTGCAATAAATAAATAAAGATATTTTTAATTATTCTCCAATAGCAATTAAAATCGAAGAGAATAATATTATCAAAGACTTTATAGTTAGTTTTCCAATGCGAGGCCTTCTCAAACTATTTTAATTATAATTCGTGAGGGAAAATTATTAAAAGATAGAGAAAATGTGTATAAACTCGTATAATATTTTGGATTATACGTATATATTAGGATTTACGAGTTTATAAGTCCTTCGTTTATTTGTTTGCCAGAAGCTGTAAGTGTTTTCTATCTGACAAATCTTTTCGGAATCAGTGGGAAAACATAATTTTCTATCACAATAAATAGTCGTATTTTGTATAACTATTACAACTATTTACCTTTAACAATTAAAATATTTTTTATTAATTAATAGTATTATACGTGGTGCGTTCAATACGTAACCGACCTAAGTTAAAAATTGTAATAGCAAATTTTTGTTTTTCTGTGGGATTAAATAAATTAATATAAGTTTTAATTTCAGTGATTGTTTTATTTTATCAAACACATTAAAATTCTTATTGATAAATTTTGAATTTTCGTCAATCTGATGATTTCAGACGTCAAATATCGCAGAATTACCAAGTTTATTGAGCTGCAGAAGAAGACGATCTTTTGCAGTCAAATTACCTACATGACTCCTAATCTCTGAAAACTGTTAAATATTGGTTCAGAGAGTTTAAAGGTTGTTGCAACTCTGTTGTTGATAAAGAAAATCAGGTTGGATACCAGAAACATTTGAAAATTGATAAAAACTTTGAGAAGATTGTCCAAGAAGAGCATTGAATTGCCATTATAATGCCTTCAACGAAGCTCAACATTAGTGTTGGTACAGCAAACGCCAAATTGAAATTCGTGGGTATATTAACTGTGTTCCAAATTTGTAACCCGTTTCTTGATTACTTCAATGATGTAAAATCGCTTGAAGTTCATTAGTTACCATTTAATTACAAAATTGAGTTGTAAAAATGTTTTATATGAATTTTTACATTCTACAAAAGATTTAAATAGTTAGTAATAACATAATTAATTCATTAAAAACATTTATTATTTCAATGGATATATAACAAGCAAAGTATTATAAAGCATGGAAAAACCAAAACATTTCTAATTATACAGTTTAAACATTTGTGGATAATCGTACAACGTTTTTTTAGTTTCATCAAATTTTAACATTATCATTTATTGTCTTCGAGAATGAGTAAATATGCAAACATTGGAGAAAATTGATTGAGTAATTTTTAATTTATTTATTTTTGATAAGGGTTATTTGAACAATTTTTCTAAAATATTTGATTTCCAAAAATATTTATCAAAATTACCAATTTGAACTGTTTCTTTATGAGAAAATAATTTTATCGAATTGTAAAAAAATGAATTTAAATTGAACTTTCATGATATTAAGCTTCCCAGCCACAAATACGTTATAAAGACTGCTTTAAAATTTTCTAAACTTATAGAAATATCCTTTAATTAAAATATTTAAATTTATACTTTTTTTTAAATATTAAATTTAATTGTAATTACTAATTTCAAAAATTTAAACTTATCAGATTATTATCCTTTCGTTATTATTATTTTAATTTTGTTCGAATAGTCGTTTACCGTCAATACAAAAATACCAATTTCCAACATACTCGAATCAACATGCCGCATTCATACATTCATACAATTCAAAATATTCCTCACAGAGATTTTTATTTTGTAAAATATTATGTCTGATATAAATATATTCTTTAAAAGTAAAGCTCCAAAAATAAAGTAAGCATAACAATTGATCGGATATAGAAACAGGAAATAATAGAACGATTTCTATTGTAACCTTATTTGATATGGGTTTTACTTTGAGTATGATTGTTTGAGGTTGGCAGCTGCAATCTCTTTCATATCAAAAGGCGAATTAATTACAAATATAAATTTTGTAATTGGCTTTTACTTTCAATTATTACTTTGACAATTATTTACAAATAAAATAACCTTCGTTTAAAATATATAATTAAAATTAAATTAAAAATGGAGTTTTAGAAATATAGACATAGAAATATGTAGATAAATATCCATATTGGATGTCTACATCCTTTTTAGATAATCATAAAACAGGGATTTGTACATATTACGGAGATTTTTAACTTTTTGAGGGTTTCTTGCTGATGTTTAATAATTATTAATAATTTATAACTTAAATTCTTTATTTTTAAATCTTCACATCTCGGGTTTGAAAGTGTTATAGAATGAAACAGCAAAGTATTGAGAGATTTTAGAAGCGTGGACTTTGGCAAGAGGAATTACCTAGTACTGAAACAAAGGATGAATATGTGCCGAGTTCATTGACTTCTGAGGTTGACGAGACACAGTAATTAGACAATGATGGTAATGAAATTAATACAAGAAAGAAGCTAAAAACGTTTATTTTTGACTTTAGGATAAGGAGTAAGTGAAGATTTATTTCGTTATGGCCATAGAAAGAGATATTTTACCCTAGCCACTTGGAGTCATTTGTTTTGAGATATTGACCAATGATGATTATTAGAGGTTCTTGGAAACTCGTCAGAATTATTAATATCAGACATTAAAACTTTTATTATACCACAAAAAAATGTTTAAATCTAATATTTAAACAAATTTATTTTTTTGAGTAACTATTTGTTTCATAAATCTTAAACCGATATAGATAAAAATACATATAAATATTCATATTTGCTTTTTTTATTACTTCTGTAATTACGATAACACTTTAAAATATTTAATCGTTTCATTTAATTTTATTACTTTTTTAAAATCGTTTCACATAAAAATTATACACTTTTTTTACTTTTTATATTATATTAAAACTCTCAAAAA
>MQRK01255254.1:0-10728 GCA_001938485.1 Girardia tigrina
AAATCTAAATTTAAATAAATTAGTTTCAGATTATAAAAAATTAAATATTGATAATCCATCTGGTTAGGAGAGGCACAATCCCAAATCAACACACAACATTTAAACATACAAACACTACAAAAAACAATTATACACCAAATATTCCTCACACCAATAATTTTTCGTTCATTTTAAATTGCAATCAAATCAAAATCACATTTAATTTTAAATTTTTATTAATTTACGTATATTTAGTTTTTGATGAAAATATTTAATTTTTTAAATTGGTTGTTTATTTTAGGCCTTTTATAATGTTTTTTTGAAATTTTGTTTTTCAAATGAAATATTATATACTGTTTGTTAATTTTGCGTGTTTTTATGAAAAAAAACATTTTATAATTTATTTTTAGTATCTTGGAAAATTTTATATATTTAATATTAAATTTTTTAATCATATCCTGATGATTTTAAAATTTGAAAAATACATTTTACAAATATTAATAAAATTCAAATAAAATTATTTTTTTAAAAATACTGTTTTATCTGTTATCTGTTTTAATCCACTCATTTTTCTACTAAAATAATATTTTAAATCAAATAAATTTATAAAGAATATTTTCGAATTCAAATTTAAAATACTTAAGTATTATTCTAATTAATTTTTAAAATTTTCAATTTGATTTCAGTTCAAAATAATTTTTAAAACCATTTAAATTTTAATCAGTGAACTACATTAACTACCTCCTCATACTCTCAATGAACGAGACACGTAAATTATTCTATTTAGAAGGAAATATATTGTGAACTCAATAAATGATTATTTGAATGAAAAAATAATTTTCATTTGACTTAACGATAGCTCAAAGCAAACAAATCATACTCATATATTATCTCTCACCAAGAAAATTCATTTTCCAAATCTTTTCTTTACCGCTATTATTTAAGTACAGTAGAACTCGGTTAATAGCACGGAGTTTCGTGGCCCGAACTTTGGAAGCCAGGGGTTACAGTGAGTTGTGCTCGGTTAATAGCACATCTGTTACTGGAACAACTCGTTTTATAGCACAGGTTATTCTGTCATGACGTCTCCTTTGTGCTTGGTTAATAGAACAGTGCGTGGGTATGTTAAAGTTAAGTGGATTAAGCGGCTAGTGAATCATGGCATGACAAAGACAATTAGCAATTGTTGCCATGGCAAAGTAAAGAAACACTTGGATCTCCTGCTGTTTTATGATGCTCAGTGGTTGAATAAGCAAGACACGTCACAATTTGCATCACACTGTACTAATGGCGAGCAAAGGCAAGAGGAATGATTTGACTATACAACAGAAATATGAAATCCTACAACATCGATCGCAGCGTCTTGAGCAAAATCAAGTCTAAAGAACACGTAATTTTGCAAAAAGTTCAAAGTGGTAGCTTCAGCACAAGCAAAAAACGTCAAACAAAGTCCCTTCCGAGGACGTTGATCAAGCATTGATTTTGTGGTTCAGAACAATGCGGGAAAAGAATGTCACCGGCCTGACAGGCCCTATTCTCTTGGGAAAAGCACGTTAGTTTGTAATTGACATTTTAGGCGCTGATTTTGACCAACAGATTAACCGTTCTTGGATTGATCGTTGGAAGGTAAGATGCAATATCGCCAGCTTTATATTCTCCTGTGAAGCTGCTGATGTAAAGGAGAGTGATTTCAAAGAGTGGAGGGAAATTTATGTTCAGAATATTCTTTCCCAATTTAAACCATGTGACATATCAGAAATCACAACAACAGCCGAGTTTACAGAGGAAGCCATTATCGATTAAATCCGAAGTAAAGTGAACGAGAATGAATCTGAAGAAGACGAGCCTCTTATTTTTCTTACCTCAATTCCTACCGCAATGAAAGTAAAAGGCTATTTGGTTAAAATATGTTTTTTTGCAGAGCCAAGAGAGCAATTCAGAAATATATGAAAACCAAATTGATGGTCTTGACGATTTTGTCTCAAAAATCCGTTTGAGGAAAAAGAAACAAACCATTCCTTTGATTATTTTGTAAAATTGTAATTTCATGTTGTACTTTACTATATATTGTCACACTTACTGTCTTTTATTATTGAAGTGGTATTCAAACAATCGTGCTCGGTTAATAACACTGTCTGGTTTATAGCACACTTTTTCCGGTTCAGAGAGTTGTGCTATTAACCGAGTTCTACTGTAATTTCTCATTATTTTTCATTAAAAGAAATTTAAATATTTTTTCTGCGAATAATAGGGTTATGATCAGATTAATACTTTTTGTGACGGGGTTGAGTAAGTTCTACTTTAACTTTCAAGGAGTGATATTGCATAGTGAAACAGTGACACGTAATACTACGTGTAAATATTTTTAATAAAATTAAAAAAATTCTTTTGTATTATTTTTCCTGAAATTTTATTTTTATTAATTTTTACAAATTCAGAATATCTAATTCATATTTTAAAATAATCATAATATATTAGCATTTTTACAAGCTTTTATTACGTTTCATTTGTTTGTCTGTTTGAATGCATCAAATCTTGCGATCGAAAATTCACCCACTTCCCGTTCACCTAGCGACATGAAACTTTCAGGACTGATGTATTCTAGGTGACAATACACTTTTTCACTGTCACTGCTCATCTACCGCCTTTAGTTTGGCCATAAAAAGTAATTAAAGTGTCGTTCTCATGTTTTCCTCAGTAGTAGGCTTTGAAATTTGCTACATCTAAATGCTAATAGAAAGCGGGTTTTCGCCTAGTAGGCTTTGATAATTCAGTCAAAAAAATGTGGGAAGTGGGTGAAATAGATACAGAACCCCAAACATATGACAAATTATAAAAGCTTGTACATCAAAAATTTTTTGGTATGATTATATTTATTTTATGAGTGTTTAAAAAAAATAAAAAAAGTATTAATATATTGAAATATATATTTGTTTTTATCCCATTTTAAAATACATTTTAAAGATGATATATGATTATATCATCTATTGCGTAAAATAATTGAAAACTCGTAACATATTGATCGAGAAAGCCGGTTTAAAATTGAATTTGGACCACGAGCAATTATTAACGTTCTCTTAGAGTTGTTTGCATAGGCCACAGACAGTCTCCATTCTATGCGGAATTGCGCCAATATAAATAAAAGATTAAATGTATTATTGATAATTATAAAAAAACTTGCAAATATAACTTGATTATACATGATTTAAAAACTTTTTAGTGTCTTGAAGTACTGTTAAAAAATGATCCCAAAATCAATCTTCAAACGACAATGTCAACGGATTTGTTAGGATTTGGCAATTAATTTATTTTGTAGGATATTATACAGTTACTTATTTTGAATAAAGATATAAAAATGCACACAGTGATCTAAGGATGGTAAAACAGTCACAACATACTATCTATAAATGTACTTCAAAATGGTGTTGTTTTTTTAATATATTAAAAACATGAATATATAAATTATATTAACTTATGTGTTTTTAAACGTAACACCGGACTTTGCATATCATACAAAACTTACTTAAATCCGGTGCAACAAGTGCTACTCCGATTATAACTAATTTTCGCCAAAAATATTTTTGAAAAATTTACAAAATATTCTTTTGTAAAATTCTTTTCGTGAAAAATCATTTATTTTAATTAAAAAGAATAATAATGATAAAGAAAAGTTTTCGAAATTTTTTTTCTTGTTAGGGGCAATACGGAAGCATTTCTGAGTGATGATCCAAATTGAATTTTAATGTGCTTAATAGAGCAATCGAATGGAGTCGACGTCGGTTGAGCTCCGTTCCGATAATCGGAAAGATGTCTCAAAGACCGGAGAGATTATTGATTAGCGGATGCGAGAGTTTTGTGCTGAGGAAAATATTGTTACCGTTTACCATTCCAGCAAAGATTTATTTAGCGTTTGTTTTGAGTGGAGCTCTCGTTAAAACGAATGAAATTAAATAAAATATGTTTTAATAATAGATCTATTTTTTAACTTTGATTTAATAATTTGAATCTATTGTAAAACATGAGTCTTACAAGATTTTGGTGGCAAGCCGCCCTGTTATTAAATTATTTTTCTTGTATTCATATTATTATTGCAATTAAATGATTATTGAACGCTACCTACCCATACATCGACACCATTTGGCCTTTATATATAATAATACTATTAGGAAAAGGTACAAATAACATTTAGAGTGATTTATTCTTTTATAAATTTATTTTTTCAAATACAAGGAATCGTGATAAAGTGGCTGCAAAAGATTGTACATCATCTAAGACATTGCGCAGGAGTATGATACTCTTCAATTAGTCATCTCCAATCCCAGTTGGGAGTAATCGAATGTGTCCCAAATTTCGATCAAGACTGTCTATATTGTTAACTTAGCTAAGTATCGAAGCAAATACGATGACAATATCAACCTATCTTGTAACCTACTTTGTGCAATAATACTTCTCCGTAAATTATGGTATATGAACTTAAACTGTGTAATCTCATAAACATTCCTTAAGATGAATTCATCACAGAGATTTTTGTGTCAAAGAAAGCGGATTTAAATGGAAAATATTGCTTATGATGGTGAAGAGAAAACCAGCTGTAATACCAGTGATTGTTTTTTCTTATACTTAGGCTTTTTCTTTGCTTTTTCTTATATCCTAAAGAACAATATAATAAAATTCAGCATTATATATCTAATAGATGAAGTGAGCCCAAACGAAGCGACAATTCATAGTTGGGGGCTCTGGTGATCACGGAAACTGTTGTGGATTGAATTATGAAGATGGGGAGAATGTTGGTTTACGATTGAACTCTGAAACTTGGAAGTCTTAAAATATGAAGCAGATGATTAGACTGTTGTTGGATAGGAACTAAAGTTTGTGAAAACTAGTGATATTTTTCCCTTGTTCAATCTGTGTACCTTAATGACAGGGGCGTGTAGAAGACGGAATTATGATGAATTGTTTTTGTAAAGCGATTATCTGCTTTAGATAGTCGGCTACTACAGTCTCGGCTCTTATGATATACTCGATCTTTTTTTTTGAATTGGGAAAAGTAGCTAATCTGTGAATGATGAAATAATGCGGATAAGACATTTTATGTGGGTACAATATCAGATTTGAGAAGACAGTGTTAAGTTTTAGTTATTTGGAAGAATTAGTATTATATTGAATATGGATATTTATATGGATATTTATATTGAATGGATATCTAATATGTAGTTTGTCAAATAGATTTATATAAATCATATTGTTGTCAAGAATCCAAAGTAATGGTACTACAAACATTCAGGTAGTACAAAGAGCAGAAACAGAAAAACGTACTAGACCTTTGAACTTGAACGCGGAACATGATAGACCAGTGTCTGTCGGTGTAACTGTTGAGAACTTCCCGAGAGTAATCTTTAGTGTGGTACTAAGTTTTCGGTTGAATAGTATAACGGATAAGGGAGTGTTTCATTGTCCATTTCCCCGTTGCACTAAGTGCGTTAATACAACCAAAAGTCTTCAGAATCACGGAAAAGAAGGAACATGACTGGTTATTTCTCATGGAGAAGCCGAAGCGTGCCCGTGCATTGAAAGCTCGCATTTTCGCATCCGAAGCCATCTGAGAGGATCAGAAAATGTTGTATTGTCAAATGGTTTCTACCCGATACAGTGTCTATGATTCACTACCCTGTGCGCCAATGCTGAGTATTATTTTTAATACACAGTTATCCGTCACAGTCGGGGGAGGCTTATAAAAGTAAAAAAAGCTAAATATTTATCATTTGAAATTTTTAGTAAGTGATATTTCAAACAATTTAAATATTTTTAATATAATTTTGAATCTAGTGATATTAGGGTTATGCATAAGTTCTCGACGCTGACATAGATGGCGCTTAAAATTATATTTATATTAAAATACCGTTTATTTTAATTGATTATATTTAAAATTGATTATATTTTAATTGATTCATCTAAAATGGCTGAAGATAAAAATCCCATCAGACATTGCTTATTATTCATGTTTGAATCCCCTGCCGAAGCAAAACAATGGATTGACCAAGCTTATGGTGAAGGAACTATTGGTGCATCAACGTGTCGCGAATGGTTTATAAAGTTCAGAAATGATGAGAAAGATACCCAGGATAAAGCAAGAAGTGGTCGTCCAAAAGAAAACACCGATGAAGACCTGCAGACACTTCTTAACGAAGATGCCACCCAATCGACCACAATTCTTGCCAAGAAGGTTGGATGCAAGCAATCAACATGGGTAAGAAGATTGAAAGCTTTAGGAAAGATCCAGAAGGTTGGAAAATGGGTTCCACATCAATTATGCGAGCGCAATACAAACCAGCGCTTAACAACATGCATATCGCTCCTTGCCCGACACAAAAAGAAATCATTCCTATGGAGAATCGTGACCGGAGATGAGAAGTGGATTTACTTCGAAAATCCAGAGCACAAAAGATCATGGGTAGATCCAGGTCAGACAACAACATCAACACCGAAACGCAATATTCATGGACATAAAGTCCTTTTATGCATCTGGTGGGATTCTTTGGGACCTCTCTATTATGAACTATTGAAACCTGGTCAAACAGTCACTGCAAAACAATATAATGATCAACTATTGCACTTAGCACAAGCAATCTAGGCAAAAAACCATTAAACTGCCAGGATATTAAGCATATCATACTGCTCCAAGATAATGCTAGACCTCGTGTTGCTTCAGCAACGAAAGAAGCAATATTGCAGTTGGACTGACAAGTTCTCTCTCACGCAGCTTACTCACCATACCTTGCACCATCGGATTACTACCTTTGCCGATCATTACAACATACCTTGACTGGCAGACACTTCAAAAATAGCGATGAGGTCAGAAATTGCATAGACGAGTTCCTCGATTCCAAGAATGAAGGGTATTCATCTTTTGCCAGAAAATTGGCAAAAGGTAATAGATTCAAATTGGGAGTATTTTGATAATTAAATCTTAATCATTATATTGTAACTCGTCTATGAATATCTAATAAAAACGTCGAGAACTTATGCATAACCCTAATATTAAACAATCTAGTGATAACACTAGATAGTGAAATTTTTATTTTACATCTAATGAATTGCAATGGATTTTAAATTTTCTCAGTATTTGATGAATTTCAATTTAAATTGTCTCAGTGTGATTTCTGATTTTGAAATAAAGTTTTTGTGAGTTCAAAAACAATTTTCTCTGAAAGATTTAATTTACAATTTGTAAAGTAAACCATTTTGTTCATTTGTCACAAGACCGGATTTTGCTGATTTAATTCTCGATATTTTTTTTATTTCCAATTATTTGTAACAAGAACTTTGAGTTATTTTTTTAAAAGACTATCTTCTTTTTTTAAAATTGTCTGAGAAAGTGTATAATTCAAAAATGAACCAACAAAACAATCTAATATTTAAATGGACCCATAACAACAAGTTCGAACTCCAAATTCCTATGCGCATTCCTTTTACCCTCTTCCAGTCTTCGGAGCAATCTGGGGGCGGAACACTGATTAACTATTCAATATGGTAGACCAAGAATACCGAGGGTCTAAAAAATTTGCTATTTTTGTGTTCCACTGTAAAGGAAACTAAACAACACACATTTCCAAGAAACTGAAGACTAATCAATCTACAGTTCCCAGAACAATTAGGTTCTTATAAGAACCAAATACCGGACATTTGTAGAAACAATTAGATTGACCTCAGACTCTTATTGATAGATTTATGAAGTTTATAGTTAGTGATATTTATCACAATTCTACGTAGTGTAGAACTCTCACATATTGTTCGGGACTATTATCAAGTGAAAGTAAATTATTACAAAATTAGAGAAAATTGGTAAAAGAAGCTTGAAGTCTCGATCCATCGGTAGTAAACCAAGAATCACAACAGTTTAAATTAAAGGAACCTTATCATTAACTCTATAGTACGAAAGTAAAGTCAACTCTATTTATTTATCTATATTACCAACAAGGAAGCTAACTGACTATAACCAGTACATCAATGAACTTCCTTAACTCAACGCAAATAAAAAATAATCTATCCAATAAATAATAATAAAATAAACTTTAGGATAATAATTATAATTAGATATAACAACAACGATACCGACAAAAATCAAGAATTCGACAAAGGTGTTTTAAATTTTGGCAAGTGAGGTCAATCATCTTGTTGTTATCTATTGATATTGAACTTGGGTCCTATTTTACCAGTTTGATGGGTTCACTTCACTGCCACATGGATGCCTTACGTAAATATTATCTAAACTTTGATTGTCTGGGATTTAGCTTCTTGCACTGCACAATTCGTCTAATTTTGCTACATTATTACATATTTTGGATACCTTTTTTACTTGATTGTCAGGATGAAGTTGCATATTTGAATCCAATGAGGCAGATGTCTATTAGGAAATTTGTTTTTCAGTTATTCTTTTATTTGAGTTGGCTTTTGAAAGCACGCAAATATGGACTCAATCGCTTCTTTTATCTCATCTGGTATTCCACGATTGTTTAGCTTCACATGCTCACTATTGTTTGTCTCTGATCGATACACTGATACGTCTTCTTTGTCGTGTTGATAAATCATGAATATTTTAGCAGGGCATTCACAAGAAGCTTTGAATTTATATTTGTAAAATTTCTTGAGTCCTTCAGTTTGGCAGTCTTATTTATCTGATTTCACCCATAAATTGTCTTGCATTGCATATTCTTTAGCATTGTCTTTATCACTAAATATTTGTATCTTTTCGTACGTTGTATTTTTTCCACCCTTATTGTTGGATCTTGCTTTATTTTTATATATTTGCTGAGATGTTTGTGGCTGATTCGGGATTTCGTTGAATTCTTCACTAAAATCATTACTTGAACCATCTAAATTTTAAATAGAATTTTAGGTTTCTGGCTCCTACTTTATTGTTTTAATTTGATTTTTCTTGGTCCCGTATTTTGAAATTTTTTAATAATATGGCTTTTTGATTGAAATTCTATTTAAAAATAATAGTGACACAATTTATTCTACTTTTTTCAGTAAAATTTTTACCTTTTTAATTTAAAATTTAAATTAAACTATAAATTTAAAATTAAAAAAACACTTAAAACATTAAAATTTATCTGCTGATTTTAGTAAATTTATTTCTCTTCCGTTAAAGTTTATTTATCTGCTGATCTCTTTCAAATAATTGTCTTCTAGTTTAATTCATTTATATTCTAGAATAATTTTTTATCGTCTAGATTCTAGACTCTAGAATAATACATTCATCTTCTAAATTAATTTATTCTCTTTGATAAATGGAATCTGCTAAAATATTTTGATACAAGCTGGAAAGATTTTTGATTGTCGAGAGAGTTGGATATATTTTAGTATTCTGTTATTTTGTATTAAATAGATAATTATTTTAAATTTTTAAATCTCAAAGGAATTCCATATACTTTCTTTTCATAGTTTATCGATTTTGTAATATCATAATAATATTATCGTAATAATTTAATTTATAATAAATTCTTTCATCTCTTCTTTTCTTTTCCTTATTTCAATATCCCATCGCTGGAGCGACCGCCTAATAATATGTCTTCTAGAGATGTATCAGAAAAGGAAAAAAAATAAAAAAAATGTATCTTATTGGTATAAATAAAGATATTATAAAATAATAATCACCAGAATTCTCATCTAATTGTTAAGCAACCGAAATTCTTTCGATCGTGTGTACTTTTTCATGTACTAATAATTTCACTCGTAATTATAAAGAATAAATCAAACTAAAAGAATTTCTGAAGTTTGTATTAGTAATAATCGAAATTCTTTTAGACGAATCTAAAATGAAAATACACAAAAAACAAAACAAAAAACGATATATCGTCATAATTTACTCATATAATTTACTGATAGAGAAATAGTAAATTTTAAATCTTTTCCATCAACATCGTTTTCGAAAACCCAAAGAAAGAAATTCAGAGACATTGAATCGCAAGTGATGTCCTAAAACAACTACACAATTTCCATTTTTGCCATTAAAAAATTAGCTTCTTCAGTCGTATATCTATTCATTTACTTTAATGAAATAATTCCATTCTGATTGGATAGCTTAAACAAGTTAATGAAGTATAAAAATACTTTTAAAAAACACGCTTGTATTAAAAAAAGGTATTTCAACTCGAAAAATTATCAAGAGTTGACTTTTTATGATTTTAGCTTAAGTTTTCTTGTTGTTTGTTGATTTCATTTCAGTTTGTTATGTTTGTCAGTCATTAATCTAGTATAATTGGTGAATGTTTTGATAGATTATTAAATTGCTACGATCGTCAAGGTCGAAATTAAGACTTTTATGACTAGCATGAAAAAGCATATCATCGCAAAAACTCTGATTATACATCACTTGAATCTATTTTGGAGGTGGAGTGGACATATCAACTGTCGTTCGTCCGCTGCAACAGAAAACCTATGATAACAATTAGCTTTTCTAACTTTTCATGCTCTTTATTAACAGCATCACAATTTGAATGCAAACATTTATTTACAACACAAACAGATTCTTCACAACAATTTTCAGTGGTCATCTTTCTTTGATTGATATAGTTTTTGATTAAATATTTAAATATGAAAAAATTAATGAATGGGGAAATAATAATATTACATTTTAATTTCTCATAATTTTTATTGGTTAAAAATACATTATGTAATTTTTAAAATAAATATTAATTTTTAAAAATATTAAATTTAATAAGTTAAAATCGTTTACTGAAAATATTA
>MQRK01255254.1:10790-28133 GCA_001938485.1 Girardia tigrina
TTTCATTAGATTCAAATAATTAATCAAATAACATATCAATCCCATCTGAGTAGGAGAGTCACAAATCTAAACAGCATAAAAACAACAAACTTACAACATTCACAATTATCCCTCACACTCTTATTTTGCTTGTCTATAAAAAGAATCATTTTTTTCGCATATAGAGATAAAAAACGAAGAGAAATATGTCAAGATTGTCAATTAACACTACTTAGTCGGGTATTTACCTGCCAAATCGCCCGTCTCAAAGTCATTTGGGTACCATCGACAATATATAACGTACCATCCACACCTGTCTAGAACCCCTTGTTTACAAATTGACATCACATTACCGCTTGGTGCTAGAAAACGAGTACTATAAAAATTGGGTATGATGAGTTCACTCGTCTTCCGAAAAGAATGCGTTAAAACTGTTTAAGACCTCAGATAGAAACTTTTATCGCATTCGATGATCTTATTTCATCGGAATTTTACTTGTTTCATGCTTTTTCGCACAAAGTGCATGAGGTCTCCTTCAATATTGATATCCATTGGCATGCATATTATAAAAAAATCTTCATTCCAAAACCACTTAATTTTTACAAAAGCGGAATCCCAAGATTTCCTTTGAGAGAGTCCTTTTCTTTGAGAGTCTGTTTATCCGGAAAACCTTTTAAAGATTTAATGATATTTTAAAAAGGATCATTATTGTTCCTATTGTAAATGGTAACATTAACCCTATGGGAATTAGACGATCTGACCATTGCCTGACTTGGTCAGCTTAGAACGTCCGAAGGGTAAAATATTTGAAAAATTGATTTTCATGTCTGATTTTCAATTCGTTGGTAGTTGTTTCGCAAACATTTGATAATGAAACAGAAATGTCAACTTGAAAAACGAACAAATCACATTCGGGTAATTTATTAACCTGTAAGTGCACATGTAATTGCACAAGACAACTTTTCCCAATTCTTAGATTCGTTAGATATTATTCTGCATTCGATGAAACAAAAAATTCTGTCGTTTTCTTCGTTCTGATTTAAGAAAGCTTATTAAATTAACTTGCAATTTTGATACAGGAAATATTGTATGACTGTTGAATTTTACGTCTTTTGGAAGTTCTTTTAATTCTTTTATTACCGATATTTTTTGTGATGGTTTTGCCAAATCATAATGGATAAAAATATCAACAATCACCAGAAAAACCCATTGCTTTCAGTTCTTGTCGCACAAAACAATAATCGCGATTCATTAAAACGACAAAATTCAATTTCAGTTCCTAATAAATCTTTAGAAAAATATAATATAAAAAAATATCCCAGTACGCCTTCACCGACTCGCACATCATTATATGATAGACGATCTAATTTTTTTCCCCGATCTGTTGACTCGCAATTGTTAAAAAACCGATTCCACAGTGCCGATCAAGGTGAAAGTATGCATTTTTTACAAGTTCACTCGCCTTCAAAGACGGGTTTACCTCATCAGTATTCCGCAGAATCCACAGAATCAGCAGCCAGTTATTTAAGTGGGGTCAGTACAACATCCCAAGAATTTTTCCCCACCGACGGTTACATCACATCGACATCAGAAGTAAATAATAATTATTTAAAAATAATATTTTTATTTATATTACTTTTTTGTAACTTAAAAATTTATATATTTTACCATAGTCCTAAAGTCATTGTATATATGATTTTTTAATCACTTTTTTACACAAATGAGTACAAAATATGAACCAATAAAATTAAAAATATATATAAATATTTGTATAAAATAAAAATTTCTATATAATTTCAACCCAGTTTAATAATAATATAACAATAAAACTTCAAATCCATACATAATAAAAAATTATTTCAATCTGAAAAAAAATTTACTTGTTCAAAAGTCACCGGACAGATTAAATAAAACCTTTCAAAATTATATGTATATATATATATAAAGTATATATAAAATAAAAATATAAATAAATAAAATTATATTTTCAAATCAGATTTCTCCGTCTATAATAACACAGAAAAGTTCTCAAGAAAAAGGTGGGCTGTGGCCGTCATTTAAGAAATTACTGAAAGAAAAGGTAAATGAAAATTGTTTTTCTTGTTTTAATTTATCTGATATTTAATTGCATTAAATTCTGATTGGATAAAAAGATAAAATATTCTTTTCGGCTGGTAAAGTTGATCGATAGAGTTTGATTAAATATTTGATAAAAACGTGTGTAAATTTGTGTAAAATTATGACACGGATGATTTTGTTTTAATGTGTATTAATTTTGCCGTTAGATAATGATTATTTTTATATTTCTTAGAAAAAACCGATTTTCCATAAGAAAAGAAAAACTGAAGTTGAAGGTAATTAAAATAATAATAAAAACAAAAATTTTATTTATTCATTTTCTTCAATATGTATATTTTTTATTTTTAATAAGAAATGAGATTTATCAAATGAAATATTTAAATATTAATATATATATATATATATATAATAAATTATATTTTGGGGGGTTAGATTAGAACTTATTTTATTAAAAAAATAATTTTTAAAATAATATCACACTGGTTTGAATGTCAAAGAATTGATAAGAAAAGTCAGAAAAAAATGTTCTGTACTTTTCTATTCAAATAAACAAATATTTTCACAGCATATTTTTGTTTTTCTAATTTGTATTATCAAAAAAATATTTTAAGTTGTTTTTTTTGGAAATGATAATTAGTTGTATTAATAATGTCGAAGATTAATTATTTATCTAAATCCAGACAAAAATATATACAATAAATAAATAATGACGTAATTTTTGTTTCTGAAATTTATTGATTAATAATTGTTTTAAGTATGTTGGAGGGGCTTCCTTGACCTCCTTAACAATGCTCTCTTTTAAATCGGAATAACTTCCTTAAATTTGCTAATTTTTTGAAATAATCTAATTAATTAAAACAAAAGCTGTAACTTAAGGCTTGTGGAAAAATCTTTTTTTTAACTAAAAATACATTTTGTTTCGAGACATTAAATCTGATATATTATGCATTTGTCTTTGTTCTAATGAGATGTGTAGCTCACTTTTTCATTTTAAATATTAACTGAATACGATGAGAGTCGGAGACGACGGTGGGAAATGAAATATCACTAATAACTATAAAAAATATTTCAATTTAACAATTTCATTACATATTAAAAATTAATTAAATAAATAAAAGTTGTTTTAATATTCGTAAATTGTTGGTAGAGTGTAACTTTTTAAAAACACGTTTTTTAAACATCAAAGTTGTTTATATTTCTTAAATCGATTGCAATTTCAAAGTTAGTCTCCTAGAATGACGAGAAAAGTGGATACAATCAGTCGTGGTTCCAATTCTTGAGAACGTACACCCGTACATAGGACCACGACAAGCTGTTTAAGCTTATCTGTTCCTATAAAGGAATCATTTTAGCACATAAAACTTAGCCTTTTTTCTGCTCCAGCAAATGTTACAATGGTGGTTGTTTACTTTAAATTTTGAATGGTGATAGGCTACATTGTCAGACTTTAAAGTTCAAATACATTTTGCTTTATTCCGGAGATTATGTAACGCTCAGCATAAATAAATTACAACATTAAGTAAAAATAAATAAATAAAATTAATGTTGTTTTAGGATTCATCTTTCAAAAGAACATTGAAAATACAATCATAAATATTATTCAAATAAATAATTGATAAAGCCAGTTGTAATAATTGTAATAATAATAATATCCCCTTTTAAAATGAATGAGGTTTATAGTTTTGCAACTTATTCAATTGTGAATGTTCACTAATCTGTATTTCGAGATGACGATTTTTCGCTTTAGATTTGACTGTAACTATTTTGAAATTATCAAGATAAATATATATATATATATATATATATATATATATATATATATATTTAAGTCTTCCAAATTCTTCATTAAACAGAATTTATATAATTCTAACATACGATATATTTATATAATTCTCGTACTTAGACATATCCATTGTCAGGTATCGTGTTTGTGGATTCTTTCAAACATCTGCACCTATATTCAACCAGTTCATTGAAAATCAATTATAATTTCTTTGTATATAAAATCCATGTTCTTTAATATAGTAATGAAACATTGTTTGGATGTACCAGTTAGTATAATTATTGTTAGGTTCGTGATTATGTTCTGTTGAAAAGTCAAATGAAGACATTTTTGAAACTTTTATTTTATATAAACAATATAACATAATATTTAAACAAGTTTTGTTTCAGTAAATTTCTGAGGAACACTTTTCAATTTTTCTTGCACAAACTAATAGTATCAAAATATATTGTAAATATAAATATGTAGTTTAATTAAATGTAAATTTTATAATTTTTAAAGCCTTGTATTTTGTATTTTTAAAAACTATCAGTTATTGAAACCTATTTTTAAATATTTTTATATCTTTAATTTAACGTAACTTAACATTTAATTTGAATTTTAAATATTGTATTAATTTGTAAAAAGTTGTTTAGTTAGATTTTAATTCAAAACTTTTGAAGACTTTCCCAAAATCATGATAATTATCAAATTTATTTCCAATCCAAGTTTTTAAAGTTAAGATTTGCCTTTAAAAAATTTAATTTTAATTTCGAAGTATGCCTTAACAATCGGCGAACGAGTTGAAGTAATGTTCATACCTTGTTGATGATGGTACCACTAATCGATCTGCTTCTGAAAAATTTAATAGAATTTATCCTGATCGTTTGCCCATCTCTCAAACGACCGTAGGATGTGTGATATTGAAATGTCGTGAAACTGGTAGTGTCCAAGACAAACTATAAAGTTGCCCTCACAGAGTGTCTGCGCAGCCAGATTGCACGTTATCGAAAAGTTTGAGGACAGTAAAATGAAAGCAACTACATGATCGGCAAGTTTGCTCGGTGTCCAAAGAACCGCTATGTGACACCTCATCAAAGCCGAAAGTTTTATATAAACTGCAACAGCTGAACAAACTATATCAAGATGACCCAGACTAACGAATTTAGATGATTATTTGGTTTAAAGATCAACTGATTCCGAATTCAAATTTTGTGAACCAAGATTTTTTGTTCAGATACGAAGCTAATTTCTTTGTTAACTGCAAAATTAGTAAACAAAACTGCTGTTAATATTTGCGCGAAAACCTGTATTGGGTATATCCTACTAAAGAGTATTCATATTCAAAACTGGAACTGTGGCTCAGAATTTGGAGAAGTCATGTTTTTGGCCAATTCCTTTCAACGAGACAGTGATCCTGCAAAGTGTTCTTGAAAATGCTTGAAAATGATCTCATACCCTAGCTGGAGCACAACGATGAAGGAAAACCATTTTAATTTATGCATAATGGCATTAGCCTCATTATTCAACGAAACACTCTTATCCTCTTATCTTTTCATGTTGGATATCTATTCTGATGAAGTAACTGCCAGTTATCTTGAAAGCAACTACTGTTTCTTGTTATCCAGTTTATCAAAATACATTCATTTTTAATCACCAGTTACGATTTTCTAAATATTCTTTTTATTGAATTTTAGTAAAAGCAAAATACTCAAATTCAAACGTTTTTATGTTTTCGGAAAAAATTTATAGAACTCATTAACCAACTTTAAAATTTTTCTTTATTTGATTGAAACGTTGCTGAACTATTTATTCATCAACATTTAATGGCTTTCCTAACTCAACAGACGATTGAGCTGGATCTTGTTAAAGTAACTGCTGTAATTCGTCATTTTCTATCTCTTTTGGTCTACCTGAGTGTTGCTTATCTTCAATTCATAAGATAAACATTTTTATTTTATCGATGTCTATCATTAAATTAGATTAATATTGACACGATATATTAAAAAAAAGCTTTTAATAAATAACTAGTTAATCAAAAAAATTTTATATCAATTCTTTATACTGACAGAACTCTATTTGGTCAAAAAGAAATTATATATACATAGAAAGTAAGCTAATAAAAAGAATGGAAAAATAAAGAAAATCATCTGCAATTTCATGTTTTTATAGATTATTATGAATCATTAAAATTGTATATAAAATTTTTGCAAAGGTTTCCAGAAATTCCTTTAGCCATGACCAAATAATAATAGATAATTATTGTTCGGGTTCGTTTTTAAATTAATTTTGTTAAAAATAATTTCTTTAAATATTTTTTATATAAGTAGTTTACAAAATGTGAATTTAATTTAACGTTAAATTAATATATATTTATATGTAAATTGTATATATATATATATATATATATATATATATATATATATATATGCATGTGTCGAGATTTTGGTTAAAAAGTTGTTGTTTAAATTATTACGGAATCTCCGTAATTTGTATTAAGATTATCAACGAAATAAAAAATTGAATGGAATATCGATTTTTTCTTACTTTCATTATCAGAAGATAATTTCAATTATTTCCCGTAAAACGATGATCAAATGCTTTTCCAGTAAAGTATTGGATAAAATTGGAAATTGTGTTCTGATCTACGTATACAATCGGGTCTCAGAGAACGTTATCGACGATGTTGTGATCATGAATGAAATAATCGTTATGAGTTTCTTGACTTTATCGCCACGATTTCTGCCGTCATCGCCATTTGATACATGCCTCAATTTGCAGAGTGGGGATCAAGTGTCCAGAAAAATACGAAAATATTCCCAAGTCAGTCAGCGTGTTCATACGATTAATGACATGTGGGACGGGAGTTTCAATCGATACATGATTGACTGCATGCTGATTGAGGGTGTCGGATGTACGTATTTGTATTATTATTATGTATATAGATATTTAAATATAGATAATAATAAAAATAATAATAGAAATAATAACAAAAATAAAAATATAAATGATAATAAAAATAAAAATAATGATGACATAAATAATAACGTGATCGAACACATTCCATCTCCCTGGAAAATTCAGGTTGTAGCAAAGAGTGCACAATTTCGTGGTTGCGGAGCCCCGACGTCGGTGTGGAGTCTCTGTGTCGTTTATATTTTAGTCAGACCAAAACATCCAGATCGGTTTTCGAAAGTTCGTTTATTGATTTCCAATGGAATTTCGTTTCAGAATTTATGGCTGAGAAACGATGGGTCATTTTAGATGTGGTGTCCGACAATACGAGTCGTATCCGTCAAAAAATCTTTATTTGCTAGTTTTCTCAAATATATTTGAAAATTTCGACCGCAAAGATTAGAAAAATTTTCTAATATGTTCATCAATAATTTATTTAATGAAATAAAATCTCATTTCAAAATGAATTGATGAGCAAAGTACATATCAAATAAAACTCAAAAATGATCCGTAAATTTTCAAAAGATTTCAACGCTGAAACAATAAAAAATTCTTGAGTTATTCGCAGTGAAAATAAAACATACAAGACAAAGTACAAAATAAACTTTTATTATTGAGATTTTAATTTGAAGTCACAAGTTTTAAATACCAAATCTGGGAATAATATGCATAAAAAATCAGACAATAATAAATCAATTCCATAGTCACGTAATCTTTTAATGATAAAATTCTGACTATTATTCGAAAAATTACAATCTACTTTTTCCAAACTTTCGAAATTTTAGTCACGTACACATCTTTTTTTATTCATTTACCAAAACAAAAACGCTGCATCAAACAGCAATTAGGTCCTTTTATTGTTCTGACTTATTTTCCGGTTAACAATATTATCATGTATTGAAAGTTAGACAATTGATATTAGCGCCCCACGTTTTTTAGTCATACAACATTCCATTTAATTTTAGTTGTGCATATTTGAAATTATTTTCCTCTTTTTAGTCCATATGAAAACGTGGTTTTTAAAACTTTTTTATTTATTATTATTTTCTTATTTTTTAGTCTTGAAGTAAAACATGGTTTTTAAAATTTTTTTATATATTATTATTCCATATAAAATTAATTAATTTGAATTTATTAGAGCATTTTTGAGATGCAGAGATGCTAAAATCTCAAAATGTCAGTCAGAAGAAGCCTACATAAAAATTTCAGAACGATCGGATGACTGGAAGTGGTCTAAAAAAGCGTGTGAAAAGTGAAACATCACAAACAAACAGACAGACAGACAGAACCCAAAGCAAGTTAAGAAAAACGTGATAAAAATAATTGATTTTTAGTTATTTTTTTTAAACATTCATAACGATTTTTTCTAATTAATAATTAATTTTTTTCTATCAAATCTAAATTTTTAAAAAATAATTATTAATACTAATTTCAATAACAAATTTAACTCCTTTCAATTTTTTTCATTTATTATTTAAAATACCTTAAATCTTCTTTTTATAAACTATGGTACTTTTATTTAAAATTTAAATAATAGATAGATATTACTGATCTTAGTTAAATATTTCAGTATAAAAGTACAGAACAAGTCGAATGTGCCACGATTAATTAAGATAATGTGCTCCATTTGAACTCTAAAGTAGGGGGAAAATGTATGTTCTCCACCACATTCTTCATTACATAAATGTCTGTAGTCATGCACAATTCTGGTGCTCTTTGCATTAGATGCTCTTTTTCTGGGATCTCTTCTCCTTCCAAGCAACCATTCAGTACTGTCCAAGCGTTTTACATTTTGTTGAGGTCAGTGCTTTAAGCTGGCTACTCTATGAAATTTACTCTATGTTGAGCAAACATTTGGTGTCTAGGTCTGCTCTTATGTGAGGGTGCATTGTACTGCTGAAAAATGATGCCAGGATGATGCTGAATGATATGAAAAATTCTTTTTTGCAGAATTGAGCAATATTCTGCTGTGTTCAGCGACCTTTCGATTCACCGAAGGAACACAATTCTAGCATTACTGAAAGCTCCAGACCCCATTTCATTTGCTCTAACAGTTGGTCCAGATGTCACTATGCTTAAGCGAGAATAATTAGGTGCAGAGCAATCACGGAAGAAGCGCCTCTGCTTGCATTTAAATAGGTTAAGTTAAGTTTTGACACTTAAACAAACTTTATCCTAGTCAGTAATATGCACTCACGGTGCTAACGAGCACATAAAAGGCGTCTTCGGTTAATAATCAATGAAATAAATAGTTTTTCTAATCGAATCTTCCGATTGCCGTTTTAATTAATAATATCTGGGCTGCGGTTGCCATCACTTGACTTCTGTCATAACGTATTATTGTATTTTAGGGTCCTCTAGAGCGACTCTAGTCATACACATTTTCATTTAATCAATTTTTCTTAATCATATCAATAATTGTGACTGGTCATACATTGAACCTCATTTCTAAGTCACAATAAAACTATCTACCTTCAACTAAGACCAGGATTTGAGCTCGTTTTACAACACATAATTTAGACATAAAAAAATCGACACGCCCTAATTAAAATTCAACTTTTACTTTCAACAAAGGAAGGGTGCTAAAAACTTGCCAAATAGTTTGAGATTACCGGAATCGGTATTTTTTGTATTTACGGAGATTGACTATTTGAATATAATTAGAATAATAATAACGAAATGATAATAATCTAATAAGTTTATATTTTTGAAATTAGCAACTAAAATCAAATTTAATATTAAAAAGTATTTAAATGGATTATAAATTAATGAAATTTAAATATTTTAATTAAAAAATATTTCTATAAATTTAGAAAATTTTAGAGTATGAATGTGGTATGCTTATTTGAGTGTGCTGAAATATTAATTATTTTTTATTGGTTTTATGGAATACTTTAAAGTTTAAAAAATAATAAATATTAGGAAATTTGTTCGACTAATCATTATTAAAAATTCAGAAACAAAACTAATTAAAATGATGATTAATGATGAAAGAACTTATGAGAGTTGTGATCAGGGCTGCGGATTAGGAGTTGGAGTTTAAGGATTTTTGGGGAAGTCGGATTCGGAGTCGGAGTCGGAGTTGGAGTCGTAATGCAAGTTGGAGTCGTGAAACTCGACAACGGCTACGACTCTGACCAAATTTTTTTCAAATAAAAAACTGCAAACTTTTTGAAAATTATTTTTAATTTAGTGTTATTAATTATAATTTAGTCTTATCATTAATTATTACGTTTTATTTGTTAAATGTTTCAGAATGCTATGTCTATTATTTTAAAAATGTCTATAATTTATAATTGCAATACTGATTTGGAGTCTTATTATTAAAAATTACAGTTTAAACTTTAAACTTTAAACTCTATTAAGTGTTATTAAATATAAAATAGTCTATAAATTAATCTCTATGAATGAAAATTATTATTATAAAAAATAAAATGAATGATTATGCAATCACTTACGTAAGTCTAATCGAAAACTCTTAACAAATTAGTTGAGAGTGCTGTTTGAACATTGATTTTAGGATCACATGATCTTATCAACAATGCTTCACATGACACTCTCCCAATAATTTTTAAAATGCTTGCACAAAATCTTAAAATCATTTATGCTCATATTACATTTACATGTTTTTTTATGCTCAGCAATATTATTATTATCTTATTATTATCTTTCCCCCTTTTTGACTGTGTTCTTGGACTCGTTTGCAGAGATGCAATAAAAAAGAACATAATCAGTGATCTGATGATGACGGTTAAACCGTCGAAATATATTATTATAAAAAAGAAGTTAGTTAAAGTACTAATTGATAACCAAATAAATAAAAAAGACATTTTTTGAATGCTATCTACACCCTTTTAACATGTATTTCAAAGCACAACAATTGAATATCAAAGAATAAGAATTATTGAAAGAATAACATAAATTTTCAGAAATATTTAAAGACATAGAAAGATATGACAGATCATCTAATGTGAAGATACCTGAAGCGATTCTTTAATATCCCGAGGGAGTACGAGATATCGGTTATATGCTATCAGCGTTGCCTCCGACACAGGTGAGCGTGGAACGCTTATTTTCAACTTTAAAATTATAAAATAAATTTTACGGGCTTATATTAAGCAGGATTTGTTAGAAGCAATTCTGTTTTTAAGAACCAATTTGTAATTATTTGCTTTCATATAAAATTGCTTTTAAGAATAAATATTTAGATGATTGGATAACATTAAGTATTTTTTATTTCTTTAGTACATATAAAAACATAATTTGTATTACTATAAATAAATAAATTTTCATTGCTATATATATTTCTTTTTTTCTTTTTTTATGCTTTTGTTTAATAAAACTAACTGAAAAAAATAGCCGACTGTATATATATATATAAATTGACCTAAAAAGGAGTTGGAGTCGGAGTCTAAATGGAAAGTGTAGACGGAATCATACATTTTAAAAAGTATAGGAGTTAAAGTCGGAGTTGGACAATTTTAGTCGGACTCCGCAGCCCTAGTTGTCATGACTCTAAATGTAATAGTAATAAATGTTTGCAAAGTAATTATGTCTGTTCTCTTAATAATCATAATAATAATAATAATTTCTCATTAACTAATACAAAAATACATAACTTTGCGGTTAATTTATAATAAATATTGCCAAATTCAAAATATAAATATGATTAAACAGATTCACCATAATTATAGCAATTTTTTATTTTTTTAAATTACTTTTTGGAACTAACACTGTAAAGATAATATTGTAATGAAAACATAAGTCAAACTAATCCAAATGTTGATATGTCAACCATATTTCCCATTTTATTTGTTTTATTTAATCTGGAATCAGTGAAAACAGTTTATCTAAATCGAAAAAATTTCATTTTATTTTTGAATCTTAAAAATAAAAATTATAAACATGTCCCAGTAAACATTATTAAAAATAATAAGTTATTTATTAATTATATATTATTTATATTAGTAATATAATGAATTGATTAACCTTTACGAGTCATTTGTCGAGTGTGGCTCGACATTATAATTGTGAGAGGTGGTTGCAACATCGATATTCGAGTTCATTTTTTTAACACCAAAATTTATTTATATAACAATTCACATCTTTAAAACAAATTTTCCTGTTAATTTAATTATCTCGCCCCAAATTAATCTATTAAATTCTTTTCGTTTCAATTTTTAAAATCCTGAAAATTTATTTCAAAATGTATTTAAAATTGCTTATTAAAAATATTTTTATTTATAAATAAATATTTAATATTTTATAGTTTTCTTAACATTTTTAATTTTAAGATATTTAATAGATATATTAAAAGATTTTTTTATTTTTAAATAGATATTTAATTTTTTATGCTTTTCTTTTATTATATCATTTTTAATTTTTTAAAATATTTAAAAACACATTAAAAAATATTTTATTTTTAAAACGTTTTTGATTTTTTAATAGTTGTTTTATTATATCATTTTTAATTTTAAAATATTGAATAAGCATATTAACATTAAAATATTTTACCCTTTAAATTAAAAAAAATAATAAATTATTCTGGCGAGATAAAAATTTAAATTAACCCCTCATAATAATAACGCCATTTTAAAAAATTATTTAAATTATCAAATGTATTTTAGAGTATTGTAAGATGTTTATTTTACATATTTTGTACACTATGTAAAGTTCTAGTAATAAATATTATATATTTTACAAATTTTTGTTTAACTATTAATTGAGATTACTTTTATGCCTTTTTCGTAAATAAATTAAGGAGTTAAAAATGGGTAATTAAAAAATAAGAGTTCAAAGGGTGAACATATTTTACGTTTTTTTTGTTTTAATATTGTCACAATAATTCAATAAAATTTAGTAAGTCAATAAATGTTTTTAAATGGAGCCAAATTTGCTTATTAAAATAAGAGAAAATTGTGTTTATATTGCAATTGATGATTTCCCATTTGGACTGTTAAAATTATATTTTCTTAACAATTTGAAGATGAAAGCGTCGTGAAATTCTGGGGTCAGGTATTCTGCAGCAATTTTCATCACAAGAAAATTTTGCTTACAAGTGAGAAAAGAAGAAGAAAATTTTCGATAGTTGAAGTCGTATTTCCCATATCAAATTTAATTAATGGCGACAATTTTTGGATAAATCGTTGAAACTCTGATTTACATCTACAATATCGAAACATTTATGTAATAACTAAAAAAATATGGAATATGCAGTTACGTATAGAGTAAATATTAACATCAATTTAACATCCTATGTGTCCATTGTTAAAATAATAATAAAAGACGTCCACTGCACGGGTACATCTTCTAGGCTCTCACGACCTTTCGTTGGACAAAGAAAGAAATAAAAAATTTAATTATTTCTACATTTTGTAATTCTGTTATTCGCTTTTATACAAATGAAACTTATTAAGAACACCAATTGGACTTTTCATATTTTTATTTACATAACAATTTTGACTTTCCTTAAGACCATTTTTGTCAAAGCTTTCGTACGATTGCATTCTAAACTAAATTGATTAATGAATTAATTCTTATTATTTTTTTTAGCAAATGGAGAAATAAAATATTTACTCAAAACTTACTGGATAATAATTAAAATGATTAATAATTATTTAAAAAATATTAATTTGAAAAATATTAATTTATTAAAAATTGTAAAAATTAATTAACTTATTTAAAATTTTAAAATTATTTGAAATTAAAAATAAATTTAAACATTATATATTTTTTAGATAATAAGAATTCAAATATTAATCATCCATCTGGGTAGGAGAGACACAATTACAAATCAACATACAACATTCAAACACAAAACATCAAACATTTAAAATATTCCTCACAATACTATTGATAGTATAACATATTTTACATGTCCGAATGATTATAACACTATGTATTCTGGCATTTTCCTGTCAAATCGCGGCATCTCAAACTAAATTTATCGGTAGATGGATTGGATACCAACGACAATATACATCGCACCAGCCACACATATCTCGAGCCTCTTGTTTACAAGTTTACCGCACCTTACCATTTCGCACAAGAAAAGGACAAAAAAATTACATAATACTGTGTTTTTAATTAGAAGGCTTTATGTTTTGATGCTTTTGTTGATTAAGGATATTTTATTATTTAGGGTATGGAAATTAACTAACAAAGGTAAAAAATGAATATTTTGACACTCTTGTTGCTTTTAGTGGATGGTCTACTGTCACAGAAACTGCTTAGGAGACTTGTGGTGGGAGTGATAAAGACATTATATCGAATAAGTTTGAAAAATTCACAAAATGACAATTTCGATCTCAAAGACATTGTTCGCTCTTGCTGTCCTTTTGATTTTGACGAATAGTTCTTGAATAAATTTAATTAAAGTTCTACGTTAAATAGAAAAGGAGTTGACTGAGAAAACGTAATGCGTCCACTGCAATATAAGGGAACATCTTCACTTGATTGGAAAGTTTCATAAGTTTGAAGCATGAGTTTTGCATCATGTGAACTACAACAATGAATGAATATAAAGTCTCTAAAAGTCTGCTAGCTCAAGATATAAACATAAGGAACATTTTCTTACATGAAATATTGCAGGTAATAAATCCTGAGGTCATACGTTAATATGAAGCAGCAGAAGAAATTTTATAAGAAAATTTTATAAGAAACATGCAACACCATAAGAACAATAAAATATTTGCTCACATAGAGCAATGTTGTGCATATGGTAAGATTGAAAATACTTAAATACAAAACGGTCAATGTGAAATTTTATATTCAAATGCAACCATTTAACAACGCTATCCGGTAAAACCAATTAGTAAATAACAATGCAAGTTTTCCCAAAGACAATATGATAAAGGTAGTTATTTAAAGGCTTGTCATTGAAGTATGCCGTCCAGCCGTACTTTCCAAATATGCCACTGTCATATTTCCATCACCTTCGATTAATTTTAAATGCTTTGTGTAATGTTTTGTTCAAATGCATGGAAATCTGAGTTACATATTTTTACAATGAATTATTAGAATATGTTGAGAAGACTCCATGATTCTTTGAATCCTATCAACTTTCAATAAAGTCTCTCGTCTTTTAGCGGACACAACATTAAAACGATGCGTTACATGGTTTACATTCTTTATTGAGTTATATTAGGCCTAAAAAGGCCAATTACAAAATAAATAAAGCTCACTGACCAAAATAATGTATCGAGTGTTCAAAAAGTAATTGGAGGAAATTATGCTCTTTTGACCATCTCTTGTGGTATTTCTTTAATGCTGCACTCGAATTTATCTTGAAGCTCAGCAATGGTAGCAGACCCTTCAGGTACACAGGCTCCTTCAGGTAATTCCAGAGGAATTAATCACATACAGTTAAGTCAGATGAAATAGGGGGCCACTCCGTTAGATGACCTCTACCGATCCAACGCTGAGGAAACTTTTGGTCGAGCCGGTTGTGTACTAAAGTTGGGTAACTGACAGGAGCCCTGTCATGCTTGAAGGTAAGCCTCTTGTATCTCGCAAAAGGCTTCACAGTTGTTTGCAGTAGGTGTAGATAGGCAGCAGCTCTGATTGAAACATCAAAGAAGTTATATCAAAAGACACCCACCGAGGTTACTTCACACCACACTATAATTTCTTGGCGAAAGTTTAGAATTTGATCTTGAGCGTGTGGATTCCTTGGACCCCACCGAACATTGTTGCGTCGAGATACAGCTTCAGATAGGTGAAACAAAGATTCTTCTGTCCACATTATGTGGTTAATTAAGTTAGAATCAGCGTCGAATCTCTCCACAATGGTTTTGGAAAACTCTTCTCGCCTATCAAAGTCATATAAGCTGAATATTAGCACGGGATGGTCATCGTAACCATGGCTACGGTCGCAGTTACCACGCAAACGATTCTCATGACAACCTTGTTGAGTGGACTTAAATGACAAATATTAATTAATTGCATAATCAATTAATTAAAACACAAAAACATTTAAACAAATTTAGTACTTCAACATTTTTTGTATTATTTTAAAGTCTTATTTTTTATTATTATTAGGTTTTTAAGAAAAGATTTTGAATGACCATTGTAATCTGGAAGTTATTTAATTTATTGATAAAATCTAATAATTAGGGAAAAAATGCCAAAAAATTGTCAAATTAAATAATAAAATACCAAATTCGTATACAATCGTTTACAGTAATGATACAATCTACACTATTTCAAAGAGTTTTCTTTGTAAAAATCATACAAAAATGTGAATATATACATTACCCATTAACTTAACTACCAAAATTGAATCTACAAAAACTATGATTCTTTATTAACACTATGTAGTCGGGTATTTTCCGGCCAGATCATTCCGTCTCAAACACATTTTATCGGCAGGTAGATAGATTGGATACCACCGATAATATATAAAGCACCACCTACACTTGTCTATAACTGTTTACAAGTTTACCGCACCTTACCGCTTGGTGCAAGAAAACGAGTAAACTCGGCTTCCGTACTGTATTAAATAGTGTGACGATTAACTATATTAACCTTAGACATAAAGACAAATTTATTAAGGCTATGTTTGCTTATTATTGATAAAATCGGTTTTCATAATTAGAAACCAAATAAAATAGTTTAATATATTTTGATAATTATTTCTATAATTCTAATATTGATGAAAAACCAGTTCTTTCCCTTTTTGTCGAATCTATTTTCTGATATTTTTACTAAATTAATCTGAATATAAATTCTTACTTCGTTGGCATTTACTTAAAATGTTTTATCATGTTTTAGTCACATTCTAAAACAATTAAAAAACCAAATGCTTAAACATGCCTATTAGGAACACCAACATGGTTTTTCACATCTTTACTTTCATCACAATGTGAATTGTCTGTGGGACAATGCTCAACCAAGCTTTCATAATTTGACATCGTTCTAAATTGATAAATTTTTGTTAATGTCTTCTTAATTATTCGAACAAATTTTCATTTTAAATTATTTTCTGATTTTATTTTTAAAAATTCAACTTTTATAATTTTAGTAATAATTTTATCAAAATAATAATTTAATTTTAAAAATGATTTTATTTAAAGAAAAGCCTTTATTTACTCAATTTAAAAATAAGTTAAAACTTATTTACTTTATTGAAATTTTTAATATTAAAAGTTTAAACGATTTAATATTTTAAAAGTTTTTTAATGTCTCATTTTGTAATTTAAAATTCTCCAAAAGTAATTTAAAATGCAAATTATACTCGAATATTCATCGCGAACATCTAAAATATCAATTTTCCATCTGGGTGGGAGAAACACATTTCCAAATACTAAACTCAACATACCAATTTCAACATACCAAAATTAAAAAATTGCTCACAATACCAATGTTACATCAAAAAGAAACAAAGACGAAACATATTTAATCTTTTCTCATAGGTTTCCTAAATACAAACTGATTGGCTACGAAATAATAGGTTAAACCTACATAAAGTTGTAAAGGTATGACATCAAACATAGTCTTAGGACATTCTAGATGATAAAGCGAAGGAAAAGTTATGAAAGGACATTATATATATATATATATATATATAT